>JARQTI010000415.1:1494625-1688561 GCA_030142655.1 Trachelus tabidus | reverse complement strand
CTCGCCGCTACGATTTAGCGCCATGCTTTTGGTATCGTCTAAAACCGGAGCGTTGTGCATCTCCCCACTCATCTCTGTATCAGTGCCTAAAACCATAGCGTTGTGCATCTCCCCACTCATCACTGCTCAGACGTACTGTAATGTTCTTCATATCTCGCGAGGAAATTTATCGACGAAGCTAGATGGCGGCCGATGTAGTTGATCCAGGTAGGAGAAGCGCGATGATTCAAATTCGCCCAAACATTACTGAAGTACTTGATTACGTTCACATGGCGGTCTTAAACCTGTTTAGCTAATATTAATTTAAAGTAATTCACCAATCCTAAATATTCCTTACAAGTAGAAATATCTATGATTTGTCAATTCCTTTAGATCAGTATTAACTCATCACGACCATAAATTTCAAGTGAAAAGTTAAGAAAAAATATTTGGGCAATCAAGAGCTCGATATACATATATAATCGAAAAAATGTATGAATACCAGAAAACTAATCGGCCGAAACGCGTCGAATAGATAATTGAAAAAAATTGTGATTTAATATTTTTAATATTTACATAATTATCGTGCATTTCTTGATAAAAATTTGCGTTCATTACGTCAATCTTCGAACTCAAAACCAACGTCAACTTCCTATTTAGAGCATATTAGGAATAACACGTCAAAAATATAGAATACTATTAGTACGTTCAATGTAAGTATTTTGAAAATTCTGGCATGCACCCGCCAAGTTATACTATAATAATTATAGCCATTTGTTTATGAAGAAATTTTTTCGTTGGGTAAACAACAGGTTGTCATTTTTACACGGTCCTTGCCCTATACATACAACCGGTTGCCTGTACTTGACACGAGACTCGATGGTTTAGGTTTACCACGTAAAAATTTCACGTTTCCATTACGATTTTAGGTATATGTATGAAATTTCGGTTAATGGTTATGGTTTTGGTTCCTTATTCTTCTGGTTATTATCAATTATCCATTTCGATTTCAGTTATAGTCACGGTCCCTAGTTGGAAATAACTAGTAACTGGAAATAACATAGTAACACACGTTGAAAATAGATTTCACGTTTTCTATATGCGTAGATAATAATGACTATGCTCATGCAGATTTCCTAGACTTCAACATACGTACTTCTCATCTTCTTATGAGAATACAATGATAAAAGGCAGTCGTTAATATAAGTTGAGATCTGAACAAGGCTATAATAATTAATTTATAAAATTTGAGTGGCGAAAGTTGAGCACGTGTAAAATACATCACTGCTGAATTTTTAAATAGATGTATAAATAAGTAGACAATACTTGGATACAATAAACATTTATTTACGTCACATAAGTACAATTGAACACCAAGGGGTTACTAAAATTATTTCATTTTCATTATACTGTAGTTATTACTTTATTTTACTGTGGTTTGTGGCATCGCGCATTCATAAATAATTTACTCTCAATTCATTTACACAAATACATACTCTCTTAAATATATTTCGCTCTCTGTAAATGCATATATATATTATTATATACACACGTATGTATATCACAAACTTTCGCTCATCATGTAATTACATTCACGCCCTTCCAAACTAAACATATTAACGCCCTGTAAAACGTACCACGGATGGATAAAGAAAAGCGAAAATTATTTCTGCGCACGCAGTTGAAGTGAACAATAGTTTTTGATTTCATTAACGGGACTGGGGAGCATTAATGGCATTGTACGGTTTTCGGACACAAAAAAACGTATCAGAATTTTTTGGAGATTTTTTCATCCAATTTTGATACCATTCCCGCAATGATTGATCCAAAACTTGTTTTCTTCAGTTTTGGATTAGTCATTGCGAAGTTGATATCAAAATCAGGGTTACCCCGCAGAATTTGTCGTTAACTTTGCTTACGGAAAGGATCTCTGCCAAATTATACTATTTCAAATTTTTTCTTACACTTTACCTCCACAGTAATGCGAAACCCCAATCCCCTTAAGAGTTTGACATTATTTAGGCACGTGCGGATAGTCCAAGAAATTGTATGGGACTCGAAGGTAAAGAGCGAAACTGTTTGAAAATTTTATATAATTGAAACATTTATTGTTTCATTATCCAGATGCAATTCATTTTTTTTGCAATTTCTGTTTCATTTCTACAGCACTTTGCAACTTCCACAAAATTCGAAGAGTCTGCAGCATAATACAGTAGATACGCATCGCCTATCGAAATGCAATATCAATAAAAATAGCACCAATGCTTTACGATGAAATAAAAAAAAAAATTTTAAAACATTATACCAAAATCATAGATAAATTTGATTACAATGTCTGATTATCAAATTCGAGGCTTATAATAAAGCCGCAAACTCTCGATGTACCAGTATTATGTCAAGTACTAAATGTATTAAGGCATATCGTGTCATTCATACTTTTCCAGTACTTGGCCATCTTTTCGGCAAGTAGTTACAAGATATTGGCAAGCAGTCAAACATAAGTCTAGATGTATCGGTCGTTTCACATGAAAAATGTTATATACCACTGTGACCAATTTCACAATGTCTTTGGGCAATGTAGTGCGTATGTAGCAACATCGCTATTACAGAACTACAAACATTGACGCTACACGTCTATAGATATTGATATTTCTGAGACAGTATATGACTTAGGTACTTTAAAAGGATAGTCCCCGGAGAAATGTAATTAGATCCGTAACGAGACTGTAACTTTCATTATATCTTGGAGATGTAAGACCATAGAACATTACTGACCGTTAAACTACTTGACTTTGGTGCCGTCTGTTACCACTATCAGTCGATAAGAACGGTTTTCAATTTGAATAAGAAAGATGGAAAAAAGGAGAAAATGTACAGAACATATTATACATATAAAACAAAGCTCGCAAATTTACGACGCAAACGCATTTGTAAAATGAAACTTCGCAACGGCGGCATATTCACTGAATTCGTATCTATACGTACTTGACTACTAATTTCATATATTTTTTTGTTTATACTTCATTCTGTGTATTATAATATTTTGCTTGAGATTACGAATAATTTCGCAGGGAGTTTCAATAGTTTAAATGACTTATATGAATTATGCAATCCCAATAATCAACGTCCCTCTCAGCGACATCGTAATGTTAAATTAATTAATTTGTCTTTTAGTCTACTTAAGCATGGCATTTTCAGTTCGATCTAACTTACGTACAATCTTTAACGCGTAATAAAGTAATCGTAATATTGTACTACTCGCATTCAGTCTTTGTCAATAAATTAATTAAAGATCAAGAGAATAATGTTTAATAATTAATCTTTAAAAAAACCAAAGAGTAATTAGGAACTGGAATCAGGATAGAAATGTATAATCATCATGGGTCCCAAATTGTTAAAGCATCCATTCTTAAATCCAGTTACTCTTGCTATACCTCATTCGCTCATACAGTATTCAAACAAAATAGTTGTCATACTTTGCTACAGTTGACAATGAACTATACAAATCCTCTATACTCCTGGACAACCCAGTGAATCTTTCTATATGCATCGTTATATACTATATATATATATAGATATATATTGCAGAGCTACATGAAAATTGCTTGAATGCTCCATTATAAACTCTAAAATTCTCCCATAAGACAACCGACAAATAATTCAAGAATATAAATACCACACCTGTTTTCACATGAAACGAAGTTCACAAGATCATCCGGCTATGAATTTCCATGTAAAAACCGGCACTGCCCTCGCTGTCGCCAGCACAAGAAACAAGAATGTTCCTCGTGCACTGAGTGAGATATTTTTTTTGCAGCGCCGTTAGCAAAGAAGCATTTCCATAAAGCAACGCAATATAAAAGCTATTTTTTTCCTCCTTACGCTTCACTCTCAAGGTCGAGATTCTTGTCGATCAAATGACACAAATCGATTTTGCTCATTTCTTGACAAACTTTTTGATTGGACTTGGAAATAAGATCCGCCGAAAAATATACTCCACGAGGCCAGTCGTTTATACGTTTCCTGTCCTCTCTTTTGAGCTTCATGACTTTGATTTTAATTGTCAACCATTCATCGCGGCAGTATTAGTTATGGCAGCTTGATAGGTGAGACTTGACTCATTCGACTCACCGATTTGACAAGAGTTCCTTTCTTTTCGTGATCTTGTAACATCAATTGTAATTCATCTTTTTTGTCGACAAGTTCTTTGCACCAGGTATTATCGATGATTCGTCCAGCGACATCGAATCGGTTGGAAATAAGGATGATCTATCCTTGAGATTATGCTTTTCATGCAATTGTCTTTCAATCGCCTGTCGTAGGCGTCGTATTTTCAAGCGTCTTTTCGAATAGACAAAGTGCTTTGTGTACGAATTCATACTGTTCTGCTGTTTGAACCATGCCACCACGATCGTACCTAATTTACAAATATTAGGATATTATAAATGAATTGAGTACAAAATTTTGATCACTTAGAAACTTGTCCCTTAAACCACTATATATTTGGAATAATTAATGCTTACCTCATTTGACATAAGATACCCAACACGTCGACGTTTCCGTCTCTCAGAAGTTGAACCATTCCTGTTGCTAACGCTATGAAGCAGCCTGTTCTTCCTATGCCTGCACTACAGTGTACGATTATAGGTCCTGGCAAGGAGTTCACTTCTGCTGCTAGGCCAACTAACGCTCCAGCTGCTTGAGGCACAGCATGATCTGGCCACGTATCATACCTGTTGAAGTAGAGAAAACGAAAGTAGTCACTAAAATTTTGATTTCTAATTACTTATACTTCCAAACGTAGTAAAATAAGAGGCAGTTACCAGTAATGTTGTACATTTCGTCGTTCTCCGTCGAACCTAAGTTCTAAATCTCTGATTGTGTATCCATCCTTATTTTCCATGGATGTGACAATCACAGTAAAAGGCCCAGCTTGTATCCGACTGTTGATATCCAACGGGAAATAGGCGTCGCACTTAGTTTTCGCAGCTTCGTGTAATCTTGTCATCATGACAATCGCTGGAACCCTTTCGGCCCAAACCATCCGCCAGAAATCAGATATCGTATGAGCCAAAGGACCTTGCGTCGCGATATAGCGCGCATCTTGACCGTCATATCCCTATAATATTTCATATAGATAGATGTTATTACGCTTTTAATATAAGATATAATGGAATACTAAAATTAACAAAAAGTCTCATGTTACTCACGCGAATATAGTTAGCGTTAATATAGCTAGCGAGAGGGTCGTCCGATCCTGGCAGGACGACTCTCGATTGAGGATTTGGTAATATAGAACAATAGCGATTTTTTACACCGGATCCACAGATGTCCACCTTGTCCGGAAGATTTAGTGGAACTTCCCAAAATTCCTTATGCAATGATACTGGATCTCTGATGATCTTGTGAAGCTGAGCTCGTGATAAGACGTTTCCAGCACTCAAAAGGAATTCCTCGGCTGTGCACTCACGAGTTGGAGTTACCATATGTGGTGGACTATCAGGTGCTGGTGCCAATTCTATCGTCAAGCTTGCACTAGAACCACGTCGTTCCAGAAGTCCCTTAGCTTTTATGCGTATAGGTTCAGGTCTACGTTCCGGCGTTGTCACGGTCATTATCTATAAGAAAAATGATGTGAATAAATACTAAGAGATATTTGATATAATCAAAATTTCAAATAGTTTAAGAAAATTACCTCGGGTAATGCAGATGAATGTGTAATTGGTCGAATCGGTTGTACTGAGACAGGCGGTTTCATAATAGGCTGACAGACCCATTGTGCTTCAACAGGATCCTTAGATTCTTTTGTTAATTTCTCTGGAGGACATACTGCACCTTCTTCTACCAGACCACGCCTATCACCATCTTCTGTATCCTTTTCACACGACATTTGCTTCCGCAGCCATAACAAGATCTATCGATTTAACATTACGCTTCATAATAACATATTTTCATATAAACAGGATGCAAACTTGATTGCATGTATATATGTTGTATTTATACTACTGTTATGAAATGTTAATATTACCAGGAAAGTGAAGAAAATAGCACCAGCAATGGCACACAGTACTATAAAGAGTGGCAGCTGCCAATCCATCCATGATAGAGTAGTGGTAGAACTGACTTCCTGACTAGCACGGGCACCAAGTTGTGCCACTTGTAGATCCATTCCAGCATCGTCCAGTCCTGCTGAGGACTGCCGGATCCTAGAGACAGAAATTAATTTAGAAAGTCAGTTAGGATATATTTTACAGAACTTTGCATGCATACTTTATTTGAATAGATACATCAAATCAAATAATTACCTGTGATGGGACCGAACAGACATCCCCTCGGTAGCTGGCAGCAAGGAAACTGGCAGTACAGTATCTATACGCCACCTTTGCTCACCAATTAGGTAGAATGTTTCCAAAGAGCTACTACTGTCATCATCATTGTCATTTGAAATGTCATAATGATTGGCATCGCTTATATAATGACGGGTTAGAGGAGTCCCTGTGCCTCCTGTAACAATAATTATAATTTATTTTTCAAATTCATTTTTCGTAAGAAATAGCATTTCACATGATCTTATTACGATATATAAATATATTCAAGTTAAGAGAAGCATAAAATTATGAAAAAAAAACATTTTCTTAAATTCAATCAAAATTCAAATTGATTTACAAATTATTGTAAAATCAAATGGAAAAAATAAAGTAACTATTGTTTTTCCAATATCAATGGCACTAATACTTACAATTACGCATTATCAACTGTTTTAAAAGTCTTAAGTTGAACTAAGAACAAATAAATCTTATCATCCCTCAATAACAAAAAAATTAGTTATCTCCCAGGGCAGCTTCTGAATCATTCGTGCTATCACTCGTCCATAAATAAACTTTCAATGAAATTCGTGTAATCGTTCGACAACATAATTACGTAGTAAACGTTAATATTCATTCGAACATTTGTCTGGACGCAATGGCATTCAAAATTTTCATATTCAACGTTTATCTCGACCTTGGAAACAGTTTCCATCTCTTTCAATTTCACTCAAGGTCTCATCGCTCGCGATAGATAGCTACACCGGGATATCTCAAGGTTCACATAGCGATGTCTGATTAATATTTCTTGGAGAGGAACGCTCATAGCTCACAGGTCCAGGAAACGGGAGCTTGACAAGTAATATAAGGGAAGAGTCGAGATACTCCGATCTTCTTATTACAATACAAGAAGTAAACATTAGATTCATTTTATGAACGAGAAACCCGTGAAGCGAGAAGCTGAGGAGATGCAGCTGCACCAATGAGAGCAATGCACCTGCCAAGTGGATTTAATAGCATCGGACGAGTCACAAACACGCCTACACACTGTCTACACACGATATCCTCACGACGCATACAGAGAACCAACACGAAACAGACTACATCCTGTTTTCCAGTAGCAGATGGGACTTGCGCAGGAATAAAAACACGCACACAAGAGGGAAACAATATCAACTGAATATCAATTTGAAATAATAAATATTCCTACAGTCCACCATACCTTTAGCCAGAAACGCGTGCACTAATATCGCTAGAACAGCTTGCTTGAAGATCAAGTGTATCCTTTCATTTGAAACTAGCGGTCGTAAAGGCAACGAGACCGCCATATTGACGATGAATACCGACCCAACTTATCTGGGTGAGAATTTCATTCGAACTGTTCGGCTAGACTCGGCTCGGCTCTATACTACTCGACTGGATAGTCGTTTTGTGCTGGGAATCAAAGTGGGGATGGGGAAAACCATCAGCCAATCGTATGGCTCCATGAGCTCTGCGATAGCCAATCGCGTCACTTCTTTAGCATCACCCCCTACTATTTGGCGGGAAATTCTCACGAGGGATGAGAGGAAAACACATGCAACTACGTTCTCTCTCTTTGAGATTTATGATGAATACAGAATATAATCGTAAAGTATATGTAATCGCGTCAGTAAATTGATAAAAAGTATTTATCTATCTTTTATAATTATCATCCAGGTCATAGAGTATCTTTCCAAAGGCTACCAAATAAAAATGACGTAATAGACGAACTATTTTTTATCAAGTAACTAGTACTCTGTGATACATTAATTACAGCTCCTTCCATTTGATAAATTGAACGAATATTCAACGCTGAAACGATCATAAACTACATACATCATAAAAAACATTTTCTTAGCTATTAGTAACAAGCGATACCATTAGCAATAATTTGTCGATGCGGAAAGCTTGTTAGCAGCGTTATTCCCATTTGGGTAAATATAGCATATGGTTGATAATTAGTATATTACCATGAAACAGAACGGCGTCCATGCATTGCCACATATTTTGTTGAATTCCTGCACGTCCCTTCTTTTGATACAAATTGTTAAAAATAATTTTTACCAAAGGACTATTACTTTCCCTTTCAACGGTTCAAGCCATTTCTTTCGTTAACGCAACTCGTCTTGCTGACTCTTTTCAGATCCAATTCGTAAGTATAAACTCGAATGTATACTCGAAAATATCGCGATGATTCACAGAACAGGAAAGACTCCATTCGTTCAAGCCTGCCACATGTGGTGGTGGTATTCTATTTTTTTATTTATTAATGTATTTATATTGTCACGATCGCTGTCAATTCTTCGATTCGTTTTCTCCCACAGGGTGTTTGTCTCGATTGCATTATAGTGTACATACACAATTCGCAGATTCGCCTGCCTGATTCTCGGCTCGTATATATCACAATGATTTAGTGAATCAAGTCAATTATTTATTAGAAACGGAAAATTTTCGAATTTGGAGTAACTTAAGTGTACGATATATCCCAGACGTGGATTATTTTTAACCAACCCCATCATTCGTTTAATCTTAGTTTTTTTCTCGATACATTATTTTTTCACGATCTCGTGCTTTCTTTACGCACGACTGATATTAACGGAAATGTACTATTATGTAATTACGAATTTAGTTACATTTTAAGCGAGTTTCTCTTCATTGAGTATTTTATTAAATACTTCCTTTTCTGTGCGTATATAGGGTGCACACGAATATTTTACACTCGAGTATATATTTTTTAATTTAAATTAAAAAATTTTTTTTAATACAGTGAATACATCTGAATTTTTTATATAATTTTAGAAACACCGTAAGTCTCACATTCCTTATATTTACGAATAAATATAAATTTTAGATATATGAACAATTTTTAAACCACTTCGATTGAATACTTCGATATTTTACGTAAAATGTAGATTTATTCTACTTTTATTCCATAAGTCATTCCCGAGATTAAAGAGAGTAAGTGATTTTACGAAACAACACATATAAAAAAATACAACACAAAATGAAGGGTGAAAATATTAAAGTCAATTATTTCCGTTAAAAAATTTGTTAACATTTTGTATTTACGCCGATGATAAGATTTTCATGATTCTGTAAGCCAGTCAAAGTAAATCATAAGTTAACGTCGAAAATTGCAGTGATTTGTCAAAATTTGAATTTATGCATAATACCAAGATGTCCATTAAGAAGACCTTTAGAAAACCCTCCCATTATAAAATATTTGATTACTACAACTAGACAAAAATTAATTAATTCCGTAAACGTCTAATGCTAAAAAGTATTCTAATGCCGCCAATGCGCTTATAATCATCGACAATGAAAAAAATTTAAATAAACGCGTAAACTCGCGCGAAGCCACAAATCGAAGGGCGGCTGTGCTACTGACTGAGTTTGCTCTGGCCTCGCCGTCGGGAGCTCCATTCATCGGCAGAGCTTTTCGAGGGTACGCGCACACTTGCGTAAAATGAGTGCTGCGATTGGCCTTCGCACGAACGTGCGTGGGTGGTGGGCTACCCGGACCGACAGAGCTTTTACCAAACTTGATTTCATCCCGGGTGCCTCATTTTTTCAATAGCTTTTCCAAACTCAGCCGGAAGCTCATAACATTTTAGTTTACATAAGCAGTCAATGAAAGAAGTTATATATGAGCTTGCGATGATCTGGCTAATACGTTGAGTCTAAACTCTAGACCAGCTTTGAGATTCATAGCTCACTAAGAATAAATATACAAATCTACTTTAGAAACTCTAAAAACCCACACGCTATACTATACTTTCCATAGTATACGAATAGGAATCATCGACAGATCTTTGAATTCTATGTATCTGAGTAATAAAACTTTCAAATTTGTATGAATATCGCATATTATAATACATCCTATAATGTAAAACAGTACCTTCAACAGATAAAATAAAGCCTAATTGTATTCATATATAGCAAACGTACAAAAATCATATAAGATTGTATGTACAGACCTTTTAATGCCTCCTGAAAATTGAACCAAAGTATCAATGAAGTACCCATACTCGGAGCACAAATGAATGAGATATAGGCAATACATAAGAGCTTTTACGTTAAACTCATAAGAGCGTGGTGTCTTGAAACCATAATTTACTCGTGAGTCGTTTATAGTTGTAGAAGGTGTTAGTACAGCAGAGTGCAAGTGAGCTGTATAACAAGAAAGAGCCATTGTCCATAGTAGGAAGTGGAGTGTCCCGTAGAAGGCTTACATGACATTACTCTCATTCTCATAACACATAGTACGTTCATTCTAAGTTCTACGTGAACCGGAAAAAGCGTGGAAAATCAACGCGATGTTGAAAACTTCAGGAAAACAACAATATCGATTATATACGTGCAGGAAACTGAAGTGCATACGTCAAGGAGAACGCGTGGCAGAATGACAGGGTTTGTAAAAGCTTTGTCAGCTGCGTGGGACGCGGTAAAGCCATACTCAGGTGGTGCGTAGGCGTTTCTTTTTGCGTAACGAACGTAGCCTACGAACGATACTTTGCCACTTACCTCAAAACCTTCAAAGACGAGATGCGTTCTGTGACGTAGCAAACTAAAGCTTGTCCCACAGAGACGTGTCATACAAGATTCGTGAGATGTCACGAACGTATTCTGTTTTTTCTTTATCCTGTACTTATTGTTAGTCGCGCTGGAAACATTTATCGATGGGACTAGAACATCTGTAGTCGTCCTATTGCCCAAGCTTCTCTTCTTCTTATTTTCTCTGGCCACGCTTTGCTGTACAGAAATAAAACACTTGTAAGTAACCACGACACGAAAAACTTTAGTATTTTCTTTGGGAGGTTATCTCGCGCGGGAATAAGTGCATCTCTATGGTATTTATGGATGTCTTAAGGACGCTAGTGACTTTTTTATACGTCAGAGGCAGCACGTGATATGTCATGTCAAATATACGAGATCTTGATCAGTGTGACAGGAGTTTGCATAAATTGTATTATAATAACTTTTGAAAAGAAATAATCTTTTTTGTTTCATTTCCATTATTTTCTTATACTAAAAGTTCACAGCTTTATACTTTTTTTTATGTATGCTCTTTGTATATGATTAATTATAAAATTTTCTCTGGTACGAGTATTGGAATATTTGTATGACTCAAATTCTCCTTTGACGTTGATATCTTTATTTTTATTTGGCAATACTGAATGCTCTGTTATGCTTCTCGAGGATAACGGCTCTAAATATAGTTTTGTGATTGACGGAAATAACGCGATAACACAATCTAAGACTCTTGTATCATCGGGTACCTTGCACCGCGAAGTTGCATCGGACGCATCTGAATGGCGTCTGAACGGGTTGCAAAGTGACGGTGAACTGCATTCAGTTAACCAAAGGCAAAGAGGGATAGACGCGCGCATTCGTGACACGGATCCACTCCTACCCTGCAGCTCTAGCAACATGCAGGATTAAATTTACGTTACGTTAATTCTTCCCTTATATTTCATACTCTTTTATTGAATTATTAATATCACAATTAATTAAAAGCTTTTGTCAATGAATTTGCTGAAATATACATTCTAATACAAAAGTAAATTCATATTCTTTTATACAATCTTCAATAGCATTTATCGAATAATTCTGTAATAATTGTATAGAAATAATACTTGGTAGTCTCTCAGCAACATTTATCTTTTTTACTTACACTAAATAAATAGAAATTAGTAAATTTCGTTGTACTATAAAAGACTGAAAATAAAATTTTACAATAAATAAATACTAAATATATTGTCATTTAAAATATATACGACATACTGATCGCTGAAATTATCAAAGAAGGTACCTTTAAATCTTATCTTAGATTTTTTTAAAGATTAATAAATAAATACCATCATCCCCTTATTTCTTATTTTACTGGAATAAATCTTAATATTTACTAAGGAAAATTCTGTTTCGCAATTTGTACCTTCCGTGAGTCACGATCATCTCTTTTACATGTCAAGAAAGTCTATTACTTCACGAAATTTAAGTCCTTCATTCCCTCAATGGAAGGCTATCCTAAATTGTCAACTCTTGAAGACAAGGGTTCCAAGTATTTTCAATACGTTCCTGAAACTCGGAAAGCGTGCGCGCCGTGCTGGCTCTATCAGACCCTCAACGTGAATTCCATTTATCGCGGGTAAACCTCCGGGAAGTTGACGATGGGCTCAGGAGGGGAATGTTGAATGAGTACTCGAGGTTTTGAGACTAGCGGAGGGAAATGTTGGCTAAAGGGAAAGGAAGGGGTCGAATGTAGGCTACTTCTGTCAGCGGACGGCGTCCCCAATCGATACACGCAGCCACTGACTATAGAGCTGAGACACTGTCGATTTTTCTTGACAAATCGAAAGCGTCAAAAGGGCCACAACAAACATCGATGTATCTTCACTGTCTTATTGAATCTTTCAGTTTTCTTCGTCGCGACGGGAGACTCTATTTACGGAATTTGCGGTGTATTTTTTATTTCTACTAAAAATTGGCATTGAAATTTTCGTGTTTTGACTCTGCTCTTTTTGAGATTACCCGAGAGTGACAACCCTTATAGGTGGAACGTTATCATTCACGCAGTGGATTAAGCGAGTATCAAATTTGATATTAGTCAAACAAGACGTGTGCTATCCTTTTACAGACGGTGATGTAATATAGAGAACACATGCTAAAAATAACCTCTTCCTGAATATTAAAATGTTGAAAGTTTTGGATTTTCATGCATCCTAGAAGTTCTGTCTACTGTTTGATGATACAGATGGGTTAGATGATGCATGTGTATATATACAAGTATATATATAGGTTGTACTTGCAATTTTACAAGGACATTAGCATAGATATAGACTCTCTAAAGGCCCCGGGAGTACGAGAAAATCATGTGTAATTTCATTTCCCTGGGGTGCACGGGTGTGAAATCCCGTGTCAAAACCAATTTCGTAAAGGTCACGCGAAATCAATTCACTTGAAAATTATTTCTGGAGTGTCTACCACTGCTTTATTAACCCCCGCTTCACTACCCTAATAATATTTTATAAAATGCCATTCGTCCCATTGAAAAATATTGCATTAATTCTGTTATAATCCCCATAGCTACTACAAGCAATCGAATAGGCAACCGGTAGCTTACCACACATTTATAAGGTTTCTACCACTTGCTCTAATATTTAATCGAAATAGTCCTGCAAATTTGTTCAAACACGTCTAACGCAGTGTCATCATGGTAAATAATATATATATCGTATTAACAGATAAATGTTTCACAGAGATCACATTACTTCCTCGATATACTCTTCAGCCACTCAGCATTCACAGTCCGATGAATCCCAATAAACGTGCAAAACGTAAAAACGGGAAAACGCTACGCCTACAAAAAAAATGACGTTACAATATAGAGCCTAGCTAAGAAAGCAAGGGTAGCATATTTTTATTTTTTTTCACGCATACATTACTCTCGAAAATGACACATCAACATATACTATATTCCCCGTTATATTATTTTGACAATTAAGGTTCATTTATGCAAGCTAGACGTGAAGATGATACAAAAAATCTAGTTTCTTTCGAAGTAACATTCACCTCAGTACGTGGACACTGGTTTTGCACTCACTAAGCACGCGATGAATAGATACGCATAAACACACGCGAACGAGCCGACGAAGCTGCTCGTTAACTTAGACGCCGACAAACATCCGGGTTCCGGTAGACCTTTTCGTCCGCTTGCTCGACTTCGCGATATTGCAACGTTTTTACGTCGCCGTTAACCAATCGCCCGCCACGTCACATCCGGTTCCGGCCAAGTGTGACAGAGCACAGACGACAGTATGACCTTCGACGGACGCTCGCCCTGGCATAAATGCATTAATGTACGCCAATCAACGATTAACCGGGGCGCGAGCTCCTTGGAATATTTAGTTGTGAAAGACTGGATGATCACCTACGGTTACAGTACCACAAGCCATTGTCTACTTTTAAGGATCTCAGGGACGCACTTATTGTTGCAAAATTACTTACTCTTGTAGTGCAACATTACTTTTACGTTTACTGTCTTATACATATTATTACAGTCTGCGTATGTCGTAGGGAATAATAATAATACGATTCTAGTAAAATATACATGTAACTTCATGCAGATTATATGAGAAAAGTTACTGTCTAATATTTATGACCAGTCATTTATAAATTCTTAGTCAACCTATTGTACATATATACATATACTATGAGTAATACAGTATCGCTTTGATTGGAACTGTTATCAGATAGAAATAAGTCTTGTTAAGTAAACGTACACTGTCTGACATTATGGCATATGAACGCTTCTTTTATAAGTTCCATGAACCACTAGTTAAATGACTAATGTACAGTTTGGTTGTACGTAAGGAGCTTTAAAAATCCTCAACTTGCATTCACAAAAGTGAACGGTCATACCTATATATGTATATATATAATGTATGTAAAATATTTATAATAACAAAAGAATAAATTTCCTTGACTATAAAATACTG
Source organism: Trachelus tabidus (assembly GCA_030142655.1). Lineage (NCBI taxonomy): Eukaryota > Metazoa > Arthropoda > Insecta > Hymenoptera > Cephidae > Trachelus > Trachelus tabidus. The sequence continues at coordinate 1,673,758 of JARQTI010000415.1, read as the reverse complement.
GCCTGCACTTCCTCAGGGTAGGTTAAGCATTTCCTGCGAGCGTTCCTTTCTAAATTACACAGGACTTCCGTTTACACGTATATCCGGATCTTCTACGTTTACGACCGTTATAGTAATTCTTTAAGAGGATTCGTGCCTTTCGGCGAGCAAACTGAAATTTGTATTCGTTCACAGTCTCAGCCACATATACGTATATGCGAAGTATCCTAAGCACTATAGGGGGCATGGTGAACACGTTTGTACTCATACATCTATACCAAGGACCAACAACAGACGTCCTAAACCCATAGAAAATCAGGATCCTTGGAAGTTTCGAGAAAAAAAACCAAACAAAAGAAACAATTCACGCAGACTACGGGTTCGCAATAGAAACAGGACGAAGGGATCGACCACCGAGAGAAGATCTTCGGGTTGGGAACCGGTCGTTTCTCAGAACAGAGGCTCAAAGGTGCATCCTGCTTGGCGTGAGGTCTTAAGTCCTTACTTCCGCCTCAGAGCGATACATTCTCCTACTCTTTAAACTCCTTCGTTTCGTCTTCCCTGTTCTATCTCTATTACTCTCGTCGCACTTATCTTCCTTTCACTCTCTCTCCCTATTCTCCCGTCTCTCTATTTCTCTCTTGACTTTTATAAATAAAGCCTGATGCGTGAAAATATTTACGTTCGAAAAAGTCACGTTACGCTGTATGAAAAATTTGACTAATTCCAATTAACCAGAATCTTGTTGTGAAAAATGATAAAGAAAAAAAAATTGACTGCTATAAATTTATTTCACTAATGATAACAGCCTAATAGATGAATTTAAAACTTTTCTATTTTCGAAAGCGTGCCAAATCCAATAGTATTATGTACGCTCTTTCTCCTAACCTTATATTTCCTTTTTTGTATATAATGTTTTGATAAAGATTCTTTACCTTGTCTGTACTATAGTAGCGTACGTACGATATCACGGTTGCAACTGTATATTATATCATACTGTGCGCCGCGATTATTAATGAATTACAGTAACGTAGATAGATGGGAGCCTTAAACGTCAACCAAAACGTCAGATCTTCATTGACGTTTTGCACAATGGAAATGGGCTCGAACGATATAATTAACGTGAATGAAAAGTGATAGTCATCGAGCCATGACTAAGTTTCGTTCTAGTTGGTAGAGTCTCGAGTGAGATCACTTCCGGTTTAGGGTCACTTAAGGCGAATGAATGAATGACTGCCTTGAGAAACCATCGCATACGTTATACATTTGTACTTAGGGTAGGAATATCGTGAGATGGGAAGTGCGCACCAGCGAATGGGAAGAAGTAGAAGTATGTTTCTTTCATAAGGAAATGAGGCTAGTGGGCGTTTCATGGGATGCTTGCAAATGCTGCTTATATTCCCACGATAAGAAGACGTTCCTCGTGTACCGGGAAACGGTGTAAAATAAAATTATGAAGAATACAACAAACGTAGTCCTTTAATCTTTACTGATTTCTATTGGGACTAGAAGTTCAGTTTCTTTGCAAACTGTTCCTTCAGGAAATACCTTCTTTTTTCTTTCAGCAAATCCGTTACTGTCACGCTGTAGTGCGTCGCGTCTGTCAGGTATAGTTCCACCTTTTCAAAGAACGAATTTTATTGAATGAAATGATAATTTAGTTTCAATATCTTTTAATCGATTCCCTATCGTTTCTCTATTAATATAGATCAGGTCGTATTATTAGGTACAGTGGACAGCTATCGATGACATACTCCTAGTAATATACGATTTGCCTTATACGGATCGCTATTGCTGTATATTGATATGCATGTGACGTAAGTCCAATACACTTCTGGGAGAGTGATGTGTGGAAGAATTGTACCGGAAAAGCTTGAATAACACTCGCACACCCACGCGAGTATGCTAATGGCATGAATTAAAGCCGACAAGAGGTAGCATTAGGAATAAGCAAGATATAATTGAAATCTACGCATGGTATCTCGGAGAAACATACTGAATATATTTGGTGTAATGTTTAATGGAGTTTACATAAATAAATAATAATGAGGACAATTGGAAAATTATTAAAAAATTGAAAAAAGAGGAAAAAGTTCGAGGAAAGCTGAATATTTTTGAAATTTTATATATCTTCGTAAATAAATATCGAAACGGCACGCGTGTATAAAGCTGCCACCACATGACTGTTGAACGATTGACGGATTTGCGTTCATTGGACGTGAGCCATAATTTGAACTGACTATACATAGATCTTATAAGTTTAGCATTTGAAAAGCAAGTACTATACAGTATTAGCATACCTAAACTCCGTATTCAGACGTAATTATATAATTACTTGACATAATCAAAAATCATAAATTATGTTACACTCGGTATACATTATAAAACTAAAGCATTACTCCCCTAGTAAAGGGTTTTAAAATAAATTCAAACTACCGCAAGAGACACAGCTACCATAAATACCAGACTGAACGTAGTCACTCTACTTTATTATGAATAACCTAGAAAAAATGAAGTGAGCTCTCAGAAAAGTCATAAAAATAATATAAAGTTGCATTTATTACAAGTGTATCCTGTTCAATATCGATATACCGATAAATTGCACTATTTCCAAGCAACAGCTATTCCCCAGTATCAGCCCTTTAGAAGGCTGCTGCCCTGAAACAGCTCGATCCCAAGAGAGACGTTGCTGCGCATACGCACTGCGAATTCTCCCTTGAATGAGGTAGGCTGCCCATTCGCATCCGCTGCTGGGGTGTAGCTAGCTCTTTCATTGAGCGACTCCGGTACTTCCGTTTCCCGTTCATGCATTCGCGTTCTCCCTCCCTTCACTCGATTCCTTCATCTGACTCCCTCGCTCACCCTGGCTTCCTCTTCTCCTTCAACCCCTCTAACACTGTCATTCTCTCTGAGGAACCCTCCCTCGTTCTCCGGCCGAGAATTTCAGTCCCAGCCAATCGGCTGGCAAAGCCCCAACTAACGTCTTAACCCCGTTGATGGTCCTGACGTTACAAACAACTTTTTTCTTCTCTCCTTTTGTGTACCCATCTAGGAAACTTCAACGAACTGCAAAGTGGAGCCTTTAACATGATATCGACGGGATGCGATTGCCCACCTCGTAAACGTCATTACCACGACCCACACATTTTTATTACACAAAGCCTACCCTTTATTATCGACTGCATTAACGGTTACGTCAAATACAGATGACAATAGTTCACACCTTAAATATTTTATGCTTAGGATATTTTTTATGTAGAATATTTTTTTTCTTTTACTATGTCATATTCCAACCCTTTACCTTGACCATATTAAATGTTGCCTATGAACGAAGAAACACATAACTCAAGCGGAAAGATGTTTTTATGAGAGTGCTGAAGGTTCTACTGATTTTTTTCTAATATAACTAGAGCCTTAGCCATAGCCAAGACCATCTCTTTCATAAACGGGTTCTACTCCCTTGTTTTTCTCTTGAACGCGTATCCCGGCTGATATAGCGAGGGGAACTAAAAGGGAGATGTACGGGGTGGCTATGGTGACCTATTTTCCTCAAGGTGACGTCAGGAGCGACCATTCACCTAGGAGCCCCAGGACGTCGCGTTCGTGGTAAACTAGGTCATCATCAGAATAACGCAACAGCCCTGTAGCATTCACTTCCCTTCGTTACCCTTTGAGTAAGCACCTCACGGTCTAACGGTGATTCTAGGACAAGCAGGGACGATAACCTAGCTAAACCTAACGTTACAAGGGTTAATAACGAGGGTAAATTTTTACTCTAGTTTTATGATCCCTTAGATATTTTTATTTTTTCGTCTTCATGCTTGCAGGTCAAAAAAATATCGATACTACGACTAGTCCGTTGTTTACGGATTATTTTTTATAGAATATGCTATACCACAGTCTTGTCATTACGTATCCTTATCCAAATCTAATTCATCCTCATATCTGTTTTTAGTATTCTAATATTTGTCAATACCTACCTTACCTTCAGAATGTTCTACGAATTGGTTATCTTGCTGTTGCCAGGATAGTCAGATGCGCTTACGTCTAATGTCCAACGTCAAATAAATGTATATATGACAACTGATGTTTTATATGGCGCCTTGGGTGTCCCAAGGTAGAAAATATTCTGAATCAATATTGAAGATCGGAACGAGTCATTTCCGCAAGTAACAGACACCTGCCACGAGGGTGACTAATCCGTTCGAGACATTCCAATTCCCGACATCCGGTCGCTCGAATTTCTATCGTGTAACATCTGCCTCTGTGCTGTCGACGCAGTTGGCATCAACGACGCGAACGTTGAAAAGGGAAGCAGCTACGCGAGAAGGAATTCTTTTCGTAAAATACTTACCGATATAACTTCAAGAACTTTCGAGGTAGGATTTCATATTCCCGGATTCGTATTTCCCGCCTTGGATGATGAGCGATTAATAACGTACAAACAGAATGTAAAATATCAACTTTCGAACGACTCGCTGCGTTATGAATTTCCGTGCACAGTTTGCGACTTGTTAAATTTATAAAAATAGAGTACGTAAAGATATGTAAAATATTCCCTTTTCGGTAGTAACTATGTCAAATGGTATGCATGAAAACGCGCATCCACGTAGGGTATTTCTGGCTTCTTCTTATAACCCTGTTCCAATTCTCCAGTATGTGGAATACGTATATATATATTCGTATTTCTATAGGTAAGGTTGAGCTTGTTTAAAGGTTTGCTTTAAAAATAGAAAAAACCAGACGGCAGCCCGATTTGGTAACTCGTGTGAATCCCAAAGACCACTAGTTGATCGTTCCAGGATTTCTGCAACTAAAATAACAGGGAGTACCAGCAGCTTATGCACAATAGTAATCGGTAAAGTACTGTGAATAAAATAATTGGGATCTCATTAGCACCGAGAGATTCATTCAATTGTAATCTTATCTAGTCGGAGAACAAAGCGATTCACAGTGGCTAATTATAATTATGTTATACGCGAAATTACTGCATCATACCTGTGAAGTAACCTGATTAGCAAAATTAAAATGAAAACAAAAGATCAGGCAAAGTACGATGCAAAGTTTCTCTATGGAAGTGCCTGTTAGCATGCATAACTCAATAAACCCAACATGTTCCAAGTGGTCCATCAATCGATAATCTAGAAATTTCATTAGCTCTGTTCATACATTAATCATTATGTGCTCCTACACATGTACTATAGTATATATACATATATGCATGGTTATTCAAAACTATTGCATCATCTGAAGATGGTTCTGTCCATTTGACTTCTATTAATTCCCATGGTACATCTTTCAATCGTTTTCTAGCCGCCTTCAGGTGGTTCAATAATCATGAGCTACTGTGTGTATGGATACATAAAATACTCTGATTCTGCGTGGACATCTAAATTAACATTTTATATACATACCCGAACCTAGATCGGGTAATTTCGGGACACTCTGTGTATGACTTGAAAAATGTATAGAGAATTAAAATTACATGAAATAACATTATTTTATTTAACTCCATATTTTCTGCTAGATCAGTACAAATTGGAAAATAAAACTTTATTAATAAAATCAGATTAAGTTGTATTTTATTTCATAGCCGCACGACATTGCTATATGCAATTCAAAGAACAATGAGGGTATTCAAGCTGTACGCTATTCTATATATATAGAATACAATATGTATATCCATGTATATATAAGACGAGTGTACATTAGTATATAAGGCAGACGAGGAAGAGTGTCAATATATATACGTACGTATAACAGGGGTTGCAGTGGGCCAATAGGGTTGCTCTCGTGACCCAGTTTATCCCAGGGGTTGAATGAACGGTTCCGAACGCCATGACGTCATTCTCGGCCTCATTTCCGGTTCCCGGTCCAAGCTCCATGCTCGGAGCTCCCAGCCGTTGATCCACGATATTCTATGAATCGGACAATCCTGTCTCAGCTAGTTCATTCGAGTTTACGGATCTGGAAATATCAATGAGATTTTATTAATGATGTAGATTCCGTTTGATAAAATTCTTCTCGAGATGGCTCTAAGAATTTAAACTGGATAAAATGGTCGCTATTGGCAATCCGATCATGAAGAGAGATGAGTACGTAAACTGAACTAAAGAACGAATTGATTGGTACTCGTGACTTATCGTTATGCGCGATTTACGTGATAGCTAGAATACAGGAAAATATATTTAAAGTAAATTCCACGAATGACTTAAATTGCAAATGTCCTCGGTATATTGAAATGAGAAGTGGAAAAAAATAATTTATCCTTGGGTGCTAACATTGGAAAAATTGGTATAGTAAATTTTGTTTAGTTACCATGTAGAAACGTATAAGATTCAAAGAATTTAGTTTCCTAATGTTAGTCCAATTTTGATGATTTCAAATATTTAAAATTATAGTTTTTTTATTAGTCGAAAGGAGTGGCTTTCCTAGAATTCTTCTGAAATTCTTTAAGGTTGCTGTACCACCCGTGAAAAAGGTATTGGACCTTAACGGAAGACTAATGCTTGTCTTTTCAATATTCTGTATCTTTAAAAGCTTTGAAGACTGTGTATCTTTTGTATTTTCTTTTCTACTAACTGTATAATATGACTGTACAATAACCGTTCCATCACACTGTTACGGATACCCACTTCGGGTAAGAAAAGCATTTTAGCCAAAGATGCAAATCCTGTGTAGTTTACGGTCCAGCCATAAAACCTCTAGCAGGGAGCAGCATTCTCGGTATCTTCTTTCAGAGGAGAATTCTGAAATGCGATGCTCTTTGTGCGCCCGAAGTTTTCACTTAAAAGATTTATGAGTCCGTCGTAGTCAAGTTACCAACTTATTGTGACCATCAGAATTCTACTATAGTCTACCGTGTGTAGTACCGCTGCGCCATTCAGAGTATCGATGTCATTCTTGATTCTCCGTAATAACGATTCGAATTGTATATATAAAGTATAATGAATTTATAATGTAAATTACGATCGCACATTGCGTTGAGATATTTTTTAATATTTTAAATGTTAACAAGAGTGCCTTAAAATTTGTGAAAATGATTGTGATTTTTTTAAATTTATTTTCAAAATGCAATTCACCTAATAATTCATACTGTAGTATTTGTCAATACAACTGTCTGGTGCAGAGCAGTTTAGAACTTTATTACGGCTAGATTGTTGAGATGAATTCCTAACTCGATTTGTATACATTGTTAATGAGTATGTAAATTCGCGTGCATCATCAGGCAGAGTGATGTATCATGAATATCATGATCTTCTGCATAATGCAGCTTATTAGCTTTTCGCATCATGCACGAAACTTAATGACGAATTTATTAGAGCAGCAGTCCGTTTGATAAACCAGCAATATCGATTAAAGGTCATCGTGAACGAAGATACTGAGAGTATGATAAGTATTTTTAAAAAGGTTGACGGTCTTATTTTTGCTGGTAATTTTACATTGGCAGCATCTCTTTGCGATTATTAAAATATTCATAGAAATCAATCGATCGATTGGCGATGATGCTATTTGACGGATATTTATTATGCTATACGTTTCTTGATATTTGTAAATACAATTATTATTATTATTAAACATAGAAAAGATGGTTTAATGTGCCATGCTGATAATATATAATACATGATGTTTCATATGTGAGTTTTTAATATAATCTGTATCAATGATAATTAACGCAATATACATGTTTCCAATGTGTTTCATTTTGTACAAAACCATGCGAAACATTAGACGATAATTGTTGTTTCAATTATTCAAAAATATATTTATCTAATTATCTAATTATCCTGACAAGACTGAGTGTTTAATATTACATGTTAATTCTTTAATTGTTGTATGTACATGGTCTTTCAGCCTGATTGAACAGATGGTCACGTCAGATGCAATTAGTCTTCAACTATACCAAAATATATTTTACAAAAATGGAATTTCGAATATTCATTAATATTTAGTAGATTATCAATTTTGTTGATTTCACCACCTTGATCAATATTGATGAGATGAAAGTAATAAAAGTGTTGCCTGTACGGGGAGCAAATATTAGCGCACAGTGCAGAGTCAACTCTAATATAGATAACGGCCGGAGAGTGATCATATTAAGATTTCAAAAACTAATAGATACGTCAGTAAAAGTGAGGAATTTCTGAGCGGGATCCAATAAGCAAGAAACTTTCTCTAAAGAAATCATCCATTTCTGAACCAGCGTCAAATGAAGTCCTAATCAAAGTGGCTTATTCAGGAATATGTGGCACGGATTTTCACGTTATGGAAGCAAATTCTTAAATTATAGTTTAAATTTTAAGTTTTAACGTCAAAAGTTTAGTGTTTACAATTTTGGAAATTTTGTAATAATTTTCCTGGATACAAAAATGATGGATCCTTTACTCTCGACTATGAATCTTGCACTACGATCCAAGGTATTGGTTGTGCTGTAAAAGCCTTTAAAATTGGGTAGAGTTGCTGTCGATCTAAAAGACGCATGCAGACGCATGTAACACTTATGTCGAATGCCACAAGGAGAAATATCGTTCTTGTCAAAATACTGATGAAAAGAATAGATGTGGAATTAATAAGGATGGTGGATGGGTTACGCACATTCTGGTAGAAGAGTGGCAGCTGTGTAATGTAAGAGAATTTGCAATTGATAAAGTTTTCGCAGGCCTTACTTTACATAAGATTATCTTTAAGCCCCGTTTACATTGCTACCTTTTAATTTAACGGTATGATCAAACACTGATACTGTAATTTTTTCACTTGACACCTGATGATGTTGAATTAGCCCAGGCTGCTCTTGCAGAAACATTATCTTGTATAACACATGGATGAAATCTGATAAATCTAATAGCCGTTAGAACTCGAATATTGATAGCTGTTGCCAGGATTATTGGATCGCTTTGGTCAGCTGTTCTTCATCTGCATGGACTTAGAAAAATATTAATCATTAGTGAAGTATAGGCCAAGAAGGGAGAAGTAGTTAAAGATTCAAGTGAGATCTTGACGTATCGTAAAATTAAAAAATCAACTTATCAAGTTATAAGTAATCAACAATCAAAGTTATTCTTATATCACTGATTTCTGTTGTATTTTATAAATTGTCTTTATATTCAAGATCTGAGTTACGAGGAGAAAAGTCCCACAGAACTGCAAGTTCAAGAATTTTATTTAGCTATAGATTGCAGGTTCTAGACCTGCTACTGAAGGCGCATTACCTTTTCTTGGTCGTTGAGGACGTCTCCTTATTTTTGGAGTAGCTCATCCACAAACGAAAGTAACCGTACAACCGTTCCAGGTAAAATATTTTTCTTTCCTTTGAAAATTTAATATACTAGGGACTTTTGATATCTCTAATGTTTACAACGCATACAAGGAATTACAGATAATCGGCTCGTGCATAAATCCACTCTCATTCTCCAGTACGGTATCGCTATTGCGAGTAATGTCAAATGAATATTTAAATTACGAAAAGTTAGGTGTAGGCGTTTTTAAATTGTCTGAGTACGCCGAAGCATTTCAAACGTTGAAACGAGAAGATATTAGCAAGGCCGTATGCAAAATATGAAATTTTGGCCGCCATTGGGAAATTATAATGCAGATAACAAAGATACACGAGTAAAACAATTGTTCATTTTGGGGTTTCCTTTATTAAAATTCGTCGTAAAAATGTATAGTCTGAAGTAGTTAATCTATACAATTAATCTTGTAAAAAAAAGATGCATACAAAAAATCGATTTGTGATTCAATTACTTATTAACTCTCTATAAATGTAATTATAATCAGACAGTTTTGTCACGTATTACAAGGAAACATCCTTGTTATTGAGTAATCAGGCTATGCACTCAATGGGATACGTACAGCATCTCTTAATTAGGTACCCACGGAATGTTTAAGATATAATATACAACTTTCATAATCTAGCACTAGATCGAAAGGCCCCGTAACAAGATTAAAATTTTCTAGTTTCCATTTCTTGATTAATTAAAAACCAAATTATTACTCATTGGTATATAATATAGTCTTACTCCTTGGAAAGGACTATAGAATTTTAACAACATTCGGATAAAACAAATTTTAAGTCATTATCGATACTGCATTAAAGTTAATATCATATGTGGCTTAACACTACAGATATCAATAAACTTCTTAAATCCTTCTCTAATTGTCAGTTACACTGATCCTGTGAAGGGGCATAGATGAAATGTACTCAATGATATTATTGCTACACTTGCAACTGTCTAATTCTCTCGGGAATGGTATGCTACCAACATTTGTATACTGTTGGCCCCTACGTAAGTATATCAGTTATTAAATTGCCTTTAGTACCTTGGTGTAAATAACTACAAAAATAATCGACCAATAATAATAATAGAAATGAAAAAAAAAGATTCAACCACTGAGGGCAGTAGCGTTTAAATATCTAAAATTTAGTAAAAATGGTGACACTCAACACGGTCATCAGCCACTTTGAGACTGTGCAGCGATTTCCCGTTGCCCACTGCAGTCCCGGATAGTTAATATTTGGTGTAGAAATTTCTGTAATCAGAGATAGAAGCATAATCGTTTGGTGCATTCTTTTATTTAACTCACATATTGTGACTGGACTTGTATCAGTACAGGACTAGTAGGTTGTTCTGTATACGAAAAGCAATCACCATGCAAAAATAAATAAGTAACAGCATTAACTTACCTTAAGAACGCTGCCAGAACTAAGGCAAGGGCTATTAATGGCCCTGAAGACATCGGAATCACACCAGTTCCATAGATAGCTTGACCACAAGCCGGTGGACATACAGGAATAATGGTTTCTGCACAAAGAGACAACAAAAACACTAATACATGCTATCTACCAAGCTGGATTTCAATTTACTCTGTTACATAAAAATAATAAATATTATACTGAAAAACTTTAAGAATATAAATAAATTATTTTTAATACGTTACTGTACTAGAAACCTAGGTAAGTATCCAAGATTGTAAAAACACATGAGTATATATATATCAAAATATTTCAAATGGCCTAAAATCAAAACTGAGCAATCAGCATATTATAGTGAGGCAATAGACATGCTTACTCAAAATACAAACAATACGAATTTATCAAACACTAAAACGAATAAGAACAGTTACTCTGCATCCCATATGCTATAATAATACTTGTTGCAAATTGGACTGTAATAAAATAAAAATATATTCAAATAGAAGAATTGATAGACTACGTCCAGTATGCTTATAAAAGATACTTATATTCAGAAATTCTTTCAAAAATTTGAATAGGGATGATCAAGAAATAACTTACCAAACAGTTCAACTTTAGTCTCAGCTGTTCCAAGCTTGTTGGCAGCTCTGCAGATGAACTCACCATACTGCCTTTTTTCAATAGTTATAACTCGAATCGTCGTATCTGTATATTCGTCGGCGGTTGCAAAATGGGATATACTGTAATGCTGATTGTTTGACAATTCAATGTCATCTTTGACCCAAGTGATAGCTGGCGGAGGATAAGCTTCAACGTGACATTCTAAATTCATATCATACTGTAAAGCTTGACCCAGACGAGGTCGAGGTGCTGTTATAACTGGTGCAAATTCAACTTCTACATTAATGTTACGCCTTGCACCGCGACCGACACCATTTTCTGCTACGCAATAATATGTTCCACGATCTTCCTTTCTGATGGCTGAGACTTTTAATGTATTTCCTCTGTAAGATTACCATGTATTTTATTATAAAGGGATGCATAAAACGTTCATGTTAAGTTATGGGATATGTGTTTTATATCTTACCGGTAAATAGAACCTCCTGTTGGTAAAATAGCATTATTTTCTCTGCGCCACGAGATTCTTGGAGTTGGAAATCCTCCTGCATAACAATCCAGTTGGACCGGTTGACCTTCGCTCACAACAAGAGATCTTGTTGAGTTATCACTGATGATAGGAGGTCTGCGGACTTGCAATTCCACTCCGGCTGAGATTCGATTATTTAAGGAGATGACAACTTGACATTGATAAACACCAGCATCTGTCTCTTGAATATCCTTAATCTAAAATGTTCAAGGAGAAATGTTTTTTACAGTTTTATAATGTCATATGACTATTATAAAATGATTAAGTTTTCTATTTCGCATGTACAAGTAAGATATGTTAAGTAAGATATTTTATGCAATAATCCAATTAATCTAATGTATTTATTAAATAACTCAATGGTTAAATGAGACATAAATGTATGAGATATAAAAACTGTTCCTTAACAGCAGCAAGTACCTGTAGAGTATATGTTGAAGAAGCAATATCATATCTTAGAGCAAACCTGCTGTCACGGACAATTAGAGAAGTGCCTGATGACAGAGGGAGCTGATCATTTCCACCTTCCTTATTAAATTTAATCCACAGAACTGGATATTCTTGGCCATATTGTACAGAACACAGTAATTCCACAGTATCACCGATGTCCTTAATTTGCTCCTGAGATATATATGATATTGTAGGTGTTCTCTGACACGATACTAAAATAATATTAAAAAAATAATTAATCTTTTCATATAATTTGCAAAATGGATACAAAAACTAACGAATATCTTAAAAGGGTAACTTTTATATTAAATGAAATGATAACAGAGATATTACACCTAATAACGCCGGGCGTTATCTCTATTTAGATTTATAAGATTATTTAAGAAAGTCACACTCAACTCTACTACTTATTTATGCTAATTCCAATCAGAGTTAATCATCACTCGCATTTATCATCGCGGTTACAGAGTTGCATAACAATTAACACGAAACACTGAAGTAGCTGCACACGCACTTAAATATAGTAAAGACAATAAATGAAGTATTCCTAAAAACCCATAAATAAAACGATATTTATGTTATACGAATTATTACTAAACATAGTTTAAGAGTAATGAAAATTCCAAATATACCTATTTGTAAAAAGGCCAAAGCCAGAATCACGCCGATGCTCTTCATAGTGACACACCCAAGAACAACTTATTACACCAATATATTCTTCACCTTATTTCTACCCCGTTGATATTTACTGCATTAAACATAGGCCACTAATTTATCAGATCTTTTTAAGAGATTCTAAATGTAAGGGTTGCTGTGCGACACAACAACCTGAGATATGCACTTGTTGTCAAACAATGTAGCCCCACAGTATTCACAGGTGGCTGTAAATCGAAGTTAAATATGGCGAATGACGCTACATCTTTAGTCAAGTGACTTTCCAATAGTTATATCTTTATTTAAAAAAAAAAGCGATTATTAAATCTCATATAGCCAAATACAATTTATATCATTGATTATATATTAAAGAGTGACAAATTATAATAATTAAATGACACTTCAAACAATTCTTTACCCATACCCCAAAGGAAATATAATATAGTAAACTATAGTATATTACATACTACCTCAAATGCTTCTGTGTCAAACGATAACAGGTATTTTAGGCGCCTTGAGCGATATGACCTTATATGTAGAACTACGCACTATATGGCACATCAAAGTACAATTGTATGTATGTACATACACATATAGCTGTATGTAGCTCTCACATGGTAAATTGACATAAAATATTTATTTAATGGGTTATGTATGAAAAGCTTTGAAAGGTATTGCCGGAAAAGCTTCATATAATGATTACTAAATTTCAGTTGTTTTTACAAATCTGACATCTTCCTACATTTTTAACAGTATCGAGTACTTTATCGATGTGGAATACGTCTTTTAAAAATTGGATCGAGAAAACAATACACTTAACTAAGACGAATTAATGTAATTTGAAATTACTAGCAAAACTTAATATTGCTTACTGCCGTAATGATAAAGTAAGAAAGTTCGAATTAATCACGAATTACAATAATGTTAACATGCAATCGAATGTTGCTAACGCAAATAATGTATAAAGGTTGATGCCATACAAAATTATTGTAGCTTAAAATAGCCAGCTCAGCTAACACGTAGCACGTTACTATATCTAATTCTGGAATCGAATAGTGAAATATTAAGTATGGCTTTGGCAAGAAATAAAATATTACTTCCCTTCTTCAAGCATCACGTATGGAATTGACGTATCTAGACTAGATACGTTAGAATAAGAAAATCCACTACGTCACCATGTTCATTCCGAACTATAGATTAACTTTCGATAGGTCATATACGGAATAAGTGTAGAACTCGTGGTCAATTCCAAAAATAACTTAATTAGTACCATGTATGCTGTAAGAATTTGTGCTGATGCCGTTTCGGCTTTCGAACGCCCAATTATGAATTTCACGTGTGGCTCACGTTCTTTTGAGTATAATCAGTAATAAAACCGGTACTAAGATAAATCTATACTTAAGGTAATTCCAATATAAAGTAGAATGACGTATATGTAATGTTTAGACACAGGAAAAGCACAGAGAAAAGTTGCGCCTGTGCTGTAGATTCGTACCAATATCGCTATTGGCGTATACATGGTACATGTGTATGTTGTTCATTTGGTAACCATAGCAATTGGTAAGGCTCATTGTCGTGTTATCGCTGAAGTACAGGGTAATTCACCTAGTCTTCCAAGCATACATATATATATTCCATACGTGGAGGACATATATGTAGCACATAGCCACCCTTTAGAGCATCAGTATATGATATATCCTCGGCACGAGCACTGAACCTACGCACCATTACCGAACATCGACTACTTATGTAGCGATATTTCAGAAGTAAATATTACTTACATATTTTAAGTTAATTTCTCTAAACTTATTGATAAACTGATACAACTAAAAATATATGTACCATAAAACGTACTTCAAAGAATTCTTCACTGATAAAATTGTTTCAAAAATTTTATAAAAGTGTGTCGACTTATGAAGTACAACGTGAAGTTTTGAAAGCCACTCAGGAATACGTTTGATCATGAAGCATCTCAGCGAGCGTGTTGTTCTTCAGCATGGAGGATCTTCGTGAACATAGTGTGTTTTGAAAGTGTTCTATAAATGAAACATTATCAAGGATCAATGTAATAATTGAGAAGTATAACAAAAATCATTTATAAAAATTCTCTATACCCGTTCAAATTATATCCGAGACTGATTGTCATGGACTTTGAGATTCAGGCGGCATCTATTTGATAATGGGGCAAGATTTTTCCTTGTTGGGTATGAAGAATACGAGAAGAAGATTGGTCAAGGCTATATGATTGTACTCGACGGGTTGGCCTGGGGGTAGGCAAGTGGGCAGTGTTGCATTTATAATTGAACTGTAGTCCAACCAACGCGAGGCCGCCACGGATAGGAACGATCAAGACTGATCGATGTCCGTTTTCTGCAATGAACATTTGGACACTGTTAGAGAAGCAGTACTAGTTCATGAGCGGAGACTTTTGACAATATCCTTACCTCCATTACCTGGTAGTCTTCCTGGTTGTAGCCCAAGCTTTTCCATCTGCAGCTCGACCAGCCCCGTTTTTGAAAATCCTGGCATGGACGCTGATAAGCTGCGCCTCGAGGACGAGACTCAGGTAACATTTATTGACGTAATATTGTATTCATTTTAACTGAATAATTATGCTATGGTTACTTAATATTTTAATTAGTCGCAAAGAGCTTCCAATGAATATATTAAGAATTAATAATATACTGAGTAAGTGTGATTATCATCAACAGGATTCTCACAGTAGAAGACCAAGCCGTGGCGAAGGGCAGTCACAGATTCCTGAAATCAGTCCCAGCAAGTCCCAAATCAGTGATCTAGTAAGATCGATAGGATCGTCAGACACACCCCATACATCTTCAGCGAATCCATCACCAAGTAAAGAGGCAGACAATCACATTGATGCAATTTATGACGTGACAAAGCCCGTGTTACAAAGTTTAAAAAGCGAAACGGTTCACGAAACGGAGAGAAACGGTGTACAGTTGCAGGTCCAATCAATCAATGAGAATTCTTCCATGACGAATAGTCCTAGAAGTGGAAAAAAATTCTCCAGGGCAAGTGTGCATCCTTCGGGGGCTATTTTGACGGTACGAGATGCATTTGGTAAGCTTACAACGAAAATAAACAATTATTTTATTTTACCTATTTGCTCCGTTCAATAAAATGGCCCGCTACAGTCATCCATTGGCGTAGAAGACTTCTTTGAAAATTTACAAAACTCCGCAACCACAGTGTTTTATTGCATAAGAGTAAGAGACATCAAAGTCTAGATAAGGCTAAGTGGCTGCCGGTAATACCAATTCTAAAATCCTTTTATCCAAAGAAAACTAACACGTAACACCGGTACGAATGTTAAGAAGTGTTAAAAGGCGTGGAGGCACGCGATCCTTTTAATGATAATACCTTATGTAAGTTATTCGTTAGCCATTTGTTAGAACAGCCTGTTGCACTATCAAGATAAAACACAACACGTAAGGTTCTCGTCAACTCGAGTCTAACTTCAGGAGTAATTGCATGCATTAATACTATTTTCATTACAAAATGAATGAGAGCATTTACCTCATTGCCTGACCATTGCCTTTCATGAAATATACTATGCATTGAACGACGCGTTCAGAAATAGACATAACCTTACCTTTGTAGAAATTGATTGAACATCGATTATCACTCGACACGTTTAGCTGTATTTATGATGGTCTACATAAATTACTTGTCTCACTGTACGAAAGCCTAATTGGCAAAAGCTCCACTCATAGACTGTACAACGAATCTTTATCATGTAAATATAAACGTATCCATTTCACGTGCTCTTGACTTATATTCGCGCTCATTATTAAAAAAATCGATTACAAATAATCACTGAGAATAAAAGAAAAAATAGTTCTATGACTGTGTATTGTTTCTAGAGAGCCGGTTCTCTAATATTAAAAACCAGTGGCATTAAACCACGATCGATATACAGACGAATGTCAGTATGTCACGACAAGACTACTGTTAGACGCCGCGCAAACGTTCAGCGATTCACGTCATGTTATTCATAATGTGATTTTCATCGATGACAAGTGAATGATTAGGTACACTGCTGCGTGCAGATAAATTATATAGATATAATAAATGCAAGTGAATTTCATGAATACAAACGATGCACATTTCTTCTGTAACGACGCACTTTTTCCACATGTCAGGAACAAGAAGACTAATTGAAAGATCAGCGTAGACCCTAGGGACGCACATATTGATCAAAGATAACTATTTTACAAGCAAAATGAACTTACAATATTGCACTAGATACATACTTAATTATTGTGATCTTAAATATACAAAGGATTCGCGTATGAGTGACAAGGGTCAATGTTGCTACTTTAAGGGCGACAAAATTTTCCTGTTGATTATAGGCAAACGAACAACCACTTGACCTAATTACATATCAAACCGAGCAATGTTAGGTCAGGTTAATTATTAATTCATAAGGGGTTCATACGCGTCAAAATTAATGTATAAAATCGATTATGCTTACATTAATGCCTCTGTTGATAAAACGCTGTTTGTTAAAGGAATTGGTAGACTCATAAGAGGTATTACGATGTTTTTAAATCCAATTTTCAGAAATATGTTACTCGATTTGTTAAAGGTCCAAAGTTAAAACCGGCTACTCCCGATGCTAGTCCATCGTTACCAGGGACTCCTATTCCTACAGAATCTGACAGCGAAGTCATTACTAAAGAGCCTCTAGGGGGAAAAGGTTCTGGCTCGGATAACAATGAAACAGAGCAAGATCCAGAAACTCTGTTCTTTCGGTAATAATATTTCTAGATTATCGTAAAAAACTGTGATACTTATATTGCATATTTTTAGGATGTTTTTTTTCTTTTAAAATGCTCAGTACTCTTCCGTAGGACTTTATTATTTTATGCGGGGCATACTTGAAAATTTATGAAATGTTTTATGCAAGAGACTTATAAAAAGCTTCAAGCGACATTTTATTATTCTGTGATGGTAGAGGAACATGCAACACTTTTCATTTTGAATCTAATTTTTACTACAATTGGCTAAGTGCGACTAATGCATTTAATATTCAACACCTCCGTGCTTAAAAGTAATAATGCATATGTTGTACATATGACAATGTTTGCTTGTCTGCGTGTCACTGAACCACGTCGTCACTTTTAAACCCCGACTGTGCGCCTGCCTGATGGCAGACACAAATATATTACGGGTTTTAATGGTACTACGTATACATGAGATTTTGCATTTCATGTATGAAAATATCCCCATATAGATGAACTACACGAAATATTTTGTTAGCAAAGGACAGTAATTGTACAGAGAACATTTTATCGTTGGGAATTAAAAAAAGTACTTTTCATTATAGTCCGTTATTATTATCTGTCTGCAAGATATAATCAGAAGGCATTAATATACAAAGAGTCAGCATTTTTAGATAAATTTATACTTGTTCAACATTATAAATATCCGGATAGAATATAATATATATTTTTAAGGATATAATTTGAAAATGTTGTCATTACGTAAACACGTAATTCATACATATTTATTAAATTGACAATATTAACATACTTATCAGTTTAACCATGATTTTATACTTTCAGTGATGGTCGTAGAAGAATAGATATGGTTTTGGTGTATCGAGAGGAAAACGAAGGCGTCATGACGGAAGCAGAAGCTCGCAGAAGAGAGCAAAGGCGTGTCTTCCAACAAAATCTCTTAAAGGAAGGACTCCAAATGGAACTAGAACCAAAGGAAAATTCATTTGATGGAAAAACATATTTTTTAAAACTGCATATACCATGGAAGATCAAAGTGCAATATGCTGAAGTAATGAACTTGAAATTGCCCACCAAGAGATTCATCACGATATCTGTAAAAGCATGGGTGAGCAGCAATAAAAAATATCTCTGTCAAATTAAAAATCCTTCAATCACTCAATAGAATTTATATTTCAGGGTGATGAGGGTGGTAAAGCCAAATCAAAAATATGGGAAAGATGGTTACCCTGGCTAGAATGGATACAAAAGATACATTCTTGGGACTTGAGTAAATATCCAGAAGAACCGAGCTTCTACGCAAGCACGGATTCTGGTGACAGAGAAGAGCGGTAAGAGTATAGAATTCTTAATGAACGTATCCAATCTATAATGCTAATATTTGTCTTGACAGATTTGTAGTAAAAGACAGAGACACAGCTTATACACCTGCACAAAGGTCTTTGATAGTTATGCAAATATTACTAAGAGCAAGATACGATGAAACTCATGAAAAGTCTGGCATTAGAAGACTTTTAGCTGATGGAACGTATCTCGACTGTTTTCCCTTGCATGAAGGCTCATATGAGAGACCTGGTCCCAATGGAGAACTCACAGACAGACATTTATTGTATCTTATATGGGCAAGGCCATCTCAATGGTAAATACTTTTTGATGAGTCCTCTTTACAATTGAGCTACGTATTTAATCATTATGTCTTGTTTTTATGTCATCCTTATTACTTATATAGGTATAAAAAACAACCATTATGGCTAATCAGACGATACTTTGGAGAAAAGGTAGCCCTGTACTTTGCCTGGCTAGGCTTTTACACGAAATCATTGTATCCTCCAGCCATTGTTGGACTTCTGTGCTTTATATACGGAATTGCTAGCATGGACGGACCCGATAACATGCCCAGTCACGAAATTTGCGATATGAAAAGAGCTGGTGAGAAAGTGAACCGAGTGCGCGTTGTTCGATTGAAATGTTGACTGCTGATGGTCATTCTGCTTTATTAATGTATTTTTTTAACACAGGCAATATCACGCTTTGTCCTCTTTGCGACAAAGCATGTACATATCGAAAGCTTCGTGAATCTTGCCTCTTTTCTAAATTGACATATTTATTCGATAATCCAGCAACAGTTTTCTTCGCCATTTTTATGTCATTCTGGGGTGAGTTGAATAATTCATCAGATACAATATATTTATCATATATATATATTGCAAGATTTCTAATTAACCGTTAATACCGTAGCAACAACATTTTTGGAATTATGGAAGCGCCGTCAAGCAGTGATCGTTTGGGAATGGGATCTTCAGAATTCGGAAGGAGATGAGGAACCCAGACCAGAATTCGAAACGTCTGTTAAAACATTTCGAATAAATCCGGTTACCAGAGAGAGAGAACCATATTTACCAGGGTGGTCCAGAGCATTGAGATTCATCGCTACAAGCTCAATGGTATTTTTTATGGTTAGTCAACTCTAAATGGATAATTATAACAGATGTCACGATGGAATTTTGACTAATAATCATCTTAGCGTGTGAATCTATTCTTTTAAACGTTAACAAGTTCCCATATTCTATATCTATGTAAACCAGATTTGTGTAGTACTGGGTGCTGTTTTGGGAACAATCATATATCGAATATCTCTGGTCTCGATATTCTATGCCGGCGGTGGACACCTTCTAAAAAAGCATGCGAAAATTTTCACTTCCATGACAGCTGCTCTTATCAACTTGACAATAATCATGATATTGACACGAGTATACCATCGATTAGCTAGATGGTTAACTAATTTGGAAAATCCAAGAACACAAACCGAATACGAAGACAGCTACACATTCAAAATATTCCTATTCGAGTTCGTCAACTTTTACTCCTCCCTAATTTACATAGCGTTCTTCAAGGTATATCAATATTAATCTTTTGAAGTTCTTGTAACAATATTCAAGAAGTGTGAGGAAATCTTGATTAAGTATTCGCACCAATAATACAATCCTCCACTTCTCAGGGAAGGTTTTTTGTGCATCCTGGCGACGAGGGTTCTCGCTCATCTGAATTCTTTCGCATTAAAACAGACGTGTGCGATCCTGCAGGTTGCCTCTCTGAGGTTTGCATTCAACTGGCCATTATAATGGTAGGGAAGCAATGCTTCAACAACTTCCTAGAGATCCTTTCACCAAAAATGTGGAACTGGTGGCGAAAGAGGACTCAGAGGGCTGCCACGAAGGATCATACAAGACAATATACGTGCTGGGAACAGGATTATCAACTTCAGGATCCTGGGAGACTTGCGTTATTCGATGAATATTTGGAAATGAGTCAGTACTGGGTAACATTAGCTGAAACATATTAGTTAAGAATATCAATTAAATAATGTAAAAATATTTTTTAGTTTTACAGTATGGATTTGTTACGTTATTCGTGGCAGCCTTTCCTCTAGCTCCGCTCTTTGCACTGCTAAATAATATAGGCGAAATAAGATTGGATGCTTACAAAATGGTAAAGGAAGCTCGAAGACCTTTGGCAGAAAGAGTGGAGGACATGGGTGCCTGGTTTGGTATTCTCAGGGGAGTAACTTATGCAGCTGTAGTAACGAATGTACGTATCCCAGCACGTTTACAAAGATTAAGCCCACAAATGAATAACTGTCGGTCTTACAGGCATTCGTAATAGCGTATACGTCGGACTTCATACCGAGAAGTGTATACGCGTTTGTATATTCACCTACAAACGATTTAATCGGCTACATTGATAATTCCTTATCCGAATTCAATACTTCCGATTATTCGGCCGATATGGGTAGCGACACGGATGATCCTGACCCTCCTGTATGCCAATACAGAGGTTATAGAAATGGCCCCAATTCGGAACGACCTTACGATCTCAGTTTTCAGTACTGGCATGTTTTTGCTGCCCGCCTGGCATTCGTAGTTGTATTCGAACATGTAGTAAGTATCCACAAATGGCATAATAAATACATGGCACACAACAAAATTCATATTGATCAATTCTTAAATATGAACTCTTTGTACAATCGTTGCTTTATAACGGTCTATATATTATCAACAATTGTTTTAGGTATTCGCATTGACCGGTATAATGAGCTATGCAATCCCAGCAGTACCTAGGGCCGTTGCAACGCAAATACAAAGGGAACGGCTTCTAGCACAGGAAGCTAAGTATGAAAAGGGACTTAAGGGCAGGGAAGATGAGGATGATTTGCTTTCGATACTGAGAGAATCCGGTGTTATTGGGAGAACCGGCGGTGGTCGTGGTAGTTGGGCTAGACGATTTAGTAAACTGAGCGACGGACTGGATGCTCATGTCGAGGTTGGTTCTAGGCGTAATAGACAAAGCGATGCTTCTACAGTGTGGGAAGTCACGTAGTTGATTCAAAGTTAATTATAAACTGAACTCATAAGTATACGTACATATCGCGATACTTTGTTGGAAAACTGTTTTTACCAATTGATCGCGCCTTCAACGTATCTAACTTCTATCGTTCATCCTTGAGGTCTAGGCTATCAATACCATTTATAGAATGTTGGTACACGAATTATGAATATTCAAGACCTTGAGAAGCGTACATTTGTACATATGCAGAGCTGTGGTGCTGCTAAGCGTCGTTTATTCTAGGTACTAGACATTTCAATCAAATATACAATATGATGATAAACTCGTTTCATGAAACGTTTATAAAAAATGTTTCCATATGATACTCTGGAATGGAATTTCTTTCCGCATAAAAAGATGATCAAAAAGTATAGAAAATTTGAGGTTTATCTGATAGCGGATGAAGAGCAATAGTAATAATACTCTTTAGGGTATTAACATTGAATCAATGTTGGAAGTAAATATCTCTGAGCATTTTGAAATACCTCATTGTTGTTTTTGTAGTTACGCAGGAAAAAGAACAATATCTCGCTCAAGTAAAGATGCTACTTTCTTGTTGAGTTATAGACGATCGTAATGCCAATTTTATACCTTAATTTTTACTGTTAAGAGTATTTCGTTCAATTAATCAAAAAGTGTGCAAAGTGAAACCTAAGTAAAATACACAAGTTTGATTGTAACGATTGACAAAACAGTAGAAATTACGCAAATGTTTGAATACTGAAAATTCAATACTCTGTGAATGTTACGCTTATTACATCCGTCCAATGATTATTGAAACTGTCATATGTATCGATTTAAATAAGAATGTTATTATTAAAAATGATTAAATTTGAATAAAAAATCAAGAGCAATTATTCCTCCTGGATTCCTATTTCCTGAATGCAAGTAAGTTTGATGCATAATAACAAAACACACGCAGAAAGTACTGCAGTAATAGAAGTTGAGAAAGAACAATCGTAGTACTACACAATATACTCTTTATTTTACACGATTTTATAATTTCACTTTTCTGTCTTACTTGCGTCCGACATTATTACAATAACTATCGGTAGAATATATTTATAATAATATACATTTACATATTCAATCGTTTTTCGCTATTGATTCCATTTATATGTATACTTAGATAGGTGTATTGGCCTATGGTTCGTTCGATTCTGCATTTTTCTTGCGTCTGATTTTTCATTTTAAAGTCTAAACGTCTAGTTACATAACATACATACCCACGTTCAAAGTGTATCACAGTTGTGTTGGGGGACAGACAGGGATGAAATGGGATAGGCGGGTCGCAGGGTACAGGGATCAAATGCAGTTTACCCACAAGTTAAATCACCGAGAAAAACATAATTTTACAGCAACGAAGACTAGTCACTACATGAAATACACTTTACCACTTTATCAAGCCATCACACGATACCGAATATAAAATTGTGTAAGACAAAACTAAAAGCAAATATATTTTAATTAGTTAAGATGATCATTTCTCGTATCGAGAAGTCCACAAAAATGAAATGAATTTGACCTCAGACGTTTTTACTGTGACTACCAAAAACCACCCGTGACTGCATCCCACTCTATATTCTTTCACTTACCTAATTATCTAACTGAAGGTAATTAGTGTAGGTAATAGAATTAATGTAAAGGCATATCTGCAATCACTATGAAAGTCACTGTGAAAATGTCTTACCTTGAAGACATGACATAACAAACGAAAAAAGTATTTTGAAAAGGACTAAAAGATGTTTGCAAAAAAAAGATCAATAGACAATGATTAAAATACATGAAAAACTGTGCTGAATATTTCTAAAATGCTATTTCATTATCATAAAATAGGCTTGCTATATATTTTACGTTATTGTAATTCTTTGAAGCCGTATGCATTAGTTTCATATCAGTCACGTTTATCGTTATGAGTAAACCACCATGAACCCTTCACGTTTATGTGGTTAAGGGCAAGGAACAAGGAAAGGAGAATTTAACTGGGCCCTGATGGGGCACCGAAATTAAACATGGTCGTTGGTGGACGTCCTGGCAGCGGTTTTGGCGGTAACCTTGGTGTTACCGATCCTGAAATATAAATTTTTTACAAAAGTATATTAGCCGCAATTCCCCGAATAACTACATTATGAGTGCTTCAGTGATAGAGGAATAAGAATGCATTACATGATACTAAAAACCTATAAACCTAAGTTATTCAACCTATAGAGTACAAACTTTGAAATTAAGGTGTGAATTAGCAAATGTTATGTATTAAACTGTATAATTATGCGCCTAAAAATTTCTGTTGCGCCAAAGTTAATCATTATGTTCATTGGTTTTTAACGTGTGGTTAAATAGTGTGTATGACAAGTAGCCACGTAAGATGGTGCTACAAGTAGGATGAATTTTATGTGGATATAATGAACAAAAAGATGATTGTAAAAACTCACCATTCGGCTGAGTAAGTGGAAGCTTGGTAGGACTGGGTCCATTGAAAGACATGTGTCGTCGTGGATGAGCAGGGGTGGGGCAAGAACCCTCCAAAGTGGAATTTCGCCTTGCCAATAATGCTGAACTACTCGGATTTAAGGCAGAAGGAAGTCGTGGCGGTAACGTGGCTGGAGGTAAATCTCTTCGTGGTGGCAACGGTGGCGGGGATGTTCCTTCCCGTGGAGGAAGCATAGGTGCGTTTGGAGCTTGTCGAGCCTAAACATGTTTTTCCAACAAATTTCATAAATTTTGTTAGCTTATCATACATGGGAAGCATAAGAATAATTAGTAACACTTTTATATACCTGCTGCGGCGACTCGCTAACGGAACTCTCCCGCCTTCGATGAGATCTGGGTGGCAAGGGCGGTGGGGGTTGGCTAGCAGGTATGTGGCTAGGTGAAGGTGGCGGAGGCATAGGCGCTCCAGGACTCCCACTGGACGAAAGTCCTGTTAATGCACCCATTACGCCAATGGTCCCTGAATTGAAACCGAAGTGAGTGGCTTGCGGTTGATGATGTGGAGGAGGAAGGTGTCCAGGTGATCCTAACTGAGGACTGCTTCCTGGTGAACCGATAGAGAGGCCAGACATGCTTAAAGGACCAGGCGAACCTGGTGGTGGACCTGTTCCTAACGAAATTGGCAAAAAAAATAATATCAACGCACGATCGTCACGTTGATAAAAGTATGTGGGTTAATTAGTATGTATCCATACCTCCTAACAAAACCGGAGCAAAAACGCTATGGTCCCCTGTATGAGGGGCCATTATTTGCGAGGTGTGTGGTGGAGTTTCTGGTAGTTCTGGAGGCGGCGGTGCTTCCGGAGTGGGATCGTGCAATCGGACGCTGGAAGCTACTGCTTGTAGAGGCGCTGGCAACTTTCCACTTAAACTCCTGGCTTTTATGCCTGGCGATTTTAAGTTCAAGTCTGGCCACTTCCGAGGCTATTTAAGATAATATTGATGAATAATTATGAGCAGACGTTTCCAAACAGCATTAACGGCAATGCGGAGAACTTACGACTCTCTGAGGTTGTCTGGACCCTCTAGGTTCCACTTCTAAACTTTTATTGTACAGGTAATTACTGATGTCAGCGTCTTTCATGTTAACATCGAATGGACAGAGGTTTTCAATAAAATGTCTTATTCTCGGCTCAACAGAAAGACAATAAGGCTGGTTTTGGTATTGTTGAATCTCCCCAGTAATCTCAGCTACTTTTCGCCGTTTACTGAAGTTTATAAGTTCCGGACTTCCTGGTAAATAATCTGGATTTCCTTCCTCGATGTGTAATATATTGGTCAGGTACATGCCTAGCAGAAATTATAACAATGACAAAAAATTGTGCTAATCACAAGGGACATAAATTTTAGAAATACTTTAAACATTGAAATTGTATACCAAAAAAGGGTACGCAGGGTGGATTGATAGACCGTAATTTTTCTTGATATTTTCGAAAATGGTCGTTGTTCAATTCGCGAGCCTCTTCGAGGGCTTTTTCAAGCCGTGCAGGTATTTGCTGGATAAAAAATTATTACATTTAGATATAAATATACAATAAACTGTTTTTAAAAAAGACAGAATATTGATACATCTTACCTGGAACGTAAATTTTAACCTAAATACGGAAGCAGATCCCATGGCACTAACAATGGCCAGAACACCATTGAAATTATTGAGATCCTGCAGCACCATCATTATCTCAATTGCACGAGAAACTATTGCAACTCTCTCCTCAAGATTCTCAGCTTCTACTATAGTTTTCTCAAGCCATCTTGTAAACTGTTATTAAACATTATCATTAATTATTTCATCAAAAGACTATACTGTGATCCTTCAGGTATATTTCTAAAGTCTTACGTTAGTCGTATGCTTGATCATTTTCAGTAGATTTGGAGACGTCTGTTCCTTGTCTTTTTTGGTCCAGACTGATCCCACCAATTCGGAAGGCTTTACTGTTCTGTACAGTTCGAATTCTAGCAAAGTTAGTTGTCTTGCTAGTTCGATGGGATGTAACTACAAAAATGTTTTGAATGTCAATCGACTCAAGGCGTGACGAAAAATATTTATGCGCAGTAATGAATGTCCATAAATCTATTTTTATTTTAATCCTACCGTAAGTATTCCCCATTCTTCTTCAGGAACTTTAAGATGCCACTCAATAGGAGGCGGAGATCGTTCAAAACTGAAAGTGATAGGTCGCTGTTCCGAAGGTTCGCACTTTCGCTGCACGATTTTTATAACCGAGTCGACCCATTTTCTCATTGATTTACCGCTTACAGTATCTAGGAACAACTGTAGTCTTTCCAAGAGGTTTCTATCCCGCTCGAAATCATAAAAATGGTGATCGACCTAACAAATAAGCAATCAATTATATTAAAATATAAAACCTTATACCGTATGACAGATCTCAACAACCAACAATGACATTAAACAATGCAAGAAAAATAGTCATTAAACATACCCAATGTCGTAAGACGTTGAGAACTCGAAACTGTACAGGTTGACAATACTCCTTTCTATACCTCTTCCAGTCTTCTCTCGCAGTTGCTTTACAGCCAGTTGGCTTTTCTTCTTCGCCATAAACTAACGAAGGATCTGGTATATCAAACCTTTCGATCAGTAACGTCAGAAGTTCTTGTGGCGAGCAAAAACTCCTACAAATTAATAAAATATAAATTATCTTCTGATCATATTCGAATCATGCCTAAGCTGTTCGCTTCATTGGGAAATGATGCTACGCACATACCTATAAGTAGTAAGGAATGTTCGAACGAAAGCCGGATCGGCGTATATGTGATAGGTCAACCTCTCAACGAGTTTGACCAGGGTTGCACCTTTGATCAATGGCACACCGCCATTTTCTCTGGCTTCCAAAACCACATTTTCCAGGCTGTCTTGTTCCGCAAATTTGTACAAGTTTGGCGGGGGTAATCTCAGAGGATGTTTTCTTTCCTCATCCAAGAGTATACTGTCCAATGTTCTCTCTAGCATACTCTTAGTATTCAACATTACGAGATCAGCCATCCAACTGTTCTTATCCTCGACGGATTTAGCGACAAGGGTAACGTTGGGATGGTCTCTTGGCGCGATTTCGAAAGCATTTTTCAGTTCTGTAAGGATAAAGCACGGAAACATATGCATATTAATTTCTCATACATTCCATGTAGTGAATACAATAAAGTTTCACCGACAAAAATGATTACTACTGAAACTTACCATCTGTGTCTTCTCTGTCAATGATATCCACTTTCCTAATGAAAAATCGTTCTTTCAAACGAAGCTCACCTTGATGAGCTGTATGACTACTTCCAACAGCAACAGCTGCAACACTTACACTGACCCTTTTGCCACCACTAGGTTTACACAGCACTAATAAACCATCGAATAACAAAGCTTTTCTCTCCGTTAATCTTCTTCCATTGCTGCCTACTTTTCCTAGCATATCCTCTGCGGAAAAAATGTTTATAAGTAATCTAGAGATCAGTCCAATGTGGCAACTAAGAAATTTATCGTAAATAACTAGACTCTCATAAGTTTTCCAATTATACGTACCCCTGATAAATTCGTTACAACATTGTCCGATATCTCTCTGGTCCCAACCGTCCACAGTTTTCTGCAACTCGCTGGTCTTTTCTAATGCTGCTTGCCTTCGTGCACGACTTTGCATACGCAGACCAGTGTCCTTCTTTGGAAGGCTTGCGACAGATTGCAACAATTCCATTTGCAATGGTCGCAAAAGACCTTGTACTTGTTCCAACGTCTCGCCATCATCCGTGTTCGGTGTTCGTTTATGTAATACCTAAAAAGAGAAATGCAACATTCTCTATATTTATTCGGAATACAAAATAAATATAAGATGTTCAGATATATTAGACTGTGTGGTCAATATAGTGTAACCTACAGTTATGACGGAAATCTGGTAACTCTGTAAGATCGGTATGCATCATATGTGAAATACAGGGTCAGTAGCATAAGTATTACAAGGGCGCTCGAAAATACACGCTTTGCTACGTATGCTATACATATCAGAAACAATATACTGATAACGGACACAAGAATTCTCTTCATAATATCGTCTCGTAAGAGGTTATTTTTTTTGAAAACTGAAAAATTTTGAATGTCACACCAACAATGTTTAGAGCTCATCGCTGTCTATGATCAATGCATCTATCAGAATTAGGCATTTCTAAAGATGAACATTAAAAAGTTGAAATCCGAAGTGTCACAAAATATTGAAAAAAGTCTTATCACTAGAAAATTGTACAATGAAAACACGTAGAATATAATAAATACACAAAGCGCATGTGCATCATATCAGAGTACAGTTTTTTGTACAGATCTTTGTAATTTGAAATAGACGCAAGTGCTGAAAAGTGCTAAAGCGTAACGTTACTATACCTTAATGTAATCGAAGTACAAAAAGCAGTGCCACACTGGTTGCATCAAGAGTTTTGGCAAATAGTATTTGACAGCTTCTTTAAAACCATGTCCGGCAGCTCGTAACGCCGCATTGGCTTCTGACCTCGATAATAACCTCGTCAAAACATCTCGGCTACCTGGACTATTCATGTCCCTTGCATATCTATAGTAAAAACGCAATGCACAGAGATTACAAAGAAGCTGAAAGAAGGTATCACATAGACTAGGAATTGAATTCAAAAGCCGCGCAAGGATCATACTTTATATACACGTCGAATTCTGCCGCTTCAGCTAGCTCTTCGAAGCAAGAGCCAACCGTGGGAGTTTGTTTTTCTTCCGTGATCTCCATTATATCTTCTAAACTTCCAAGTAACGTTACAGTGACCTCGTATATGTCCATAATGTTACTAAAAAGTGTTTCGAGCTCGCCCCGATCTTGCGCCAATTTAGCAATTTCTTCTCGAAACACCTGCATTAGACAAACAGAATGGATTCGTGGACACTCGCGTTACGCAAATTGATTAATTATAAATTTACCAAATGATAGATTCGACGATTCGATATACCTTAATGATCATATGGAGATCGCGTAAATAATGCCGTTCGTCGTGTATGAGATCTCGAACAGACTCTTCATACGTTAAGGATACCACGGCACCTAAGCCACTTTGTGGACCTTCCGTACAGTCATCTTGGTAAAACATGTCCATCAGAACCTGTCAATGAATTAGATACTATACTAGCCACGCTCAAATAATTCTTAAATATATACTACCACTGACGAACAAACTCGAAGAATCAAAGCACGTTGAAATTACAGATACTTATATCGTTCATTTAAATTAAAGTATTTGATAAGTTACAGCGATATACATTTTTCTTCTAACTGATACGCGACTTATTGATTGTGGAAAGAGAATATAATATCTTTTTGCAATCCGAAAAACTTAGTGTATCCATAATTTCTATCTTTATCTTACTGTTAAAAAGCAGTGCTCGACAGTTAAGAAGAGTATTTACAGTGAGTTAGAAAAACGAGTATCACGTATTATATTAGTTTAACGCTAATAGTTATAATGATCGACACATGCGATTATAGTGTATCACGAGTAACTGACGTATGACTATGAAATATTTCTAGTGATAACGACACACTGTTAATACATAAAGGACTGTATAATGAAAGGGGGCTAATGTTCATGATAGGTCAAGGTGTGAAATTAAATTTATGCAAACTACGATAATTTGAAAAATCCTAGACATATACGATTATAATTAAATAAAATTCGTTAATGATTCTAAGTCAATTTTCAATTACGATCGTTGGGAAATCTTTGGTAAATAATGAATTTTGTGATTTTTAAGACACAAAGAACCCCAGTAGATTGTACATAAAGCTGACAGTTGGCCACTAAATAAGAAAATGCACAGAGTCACCTGCCTAGCAATTACAAAGACAACAGATAGCATTAGCATTCTAAAAACGACAACCATCGAATGCACAAAAACCATAAACCGTGTTTGTGGCTTAATTAGCTGTTAATAAAAAATTTTATCATTCATATCGAATAGGAAAATTTCGTTAAACAAGTATCAGTGCAATTTGCTCTTCTAAATTTTTTGTCATTGTGAACATCAATTATGTAAATTCACGGATCCCATTCTATAAGTAGATGTCTCACGTATGTCATACTTTACACACCAATAAGATTTCTAACGTCAAAAGTAGAGTAAAAAGTATTACATACATCGAATATCATCTGTGATCTAATAAATTTCTACTGGGGGTTCATAGGTACGTACCACCTAGAACAGCGTGAGCGAAGAACGAACATGGTTGATGTTGTTATTAGTTAGTGGAAAGCATGTAACCAAGCAGAGAACATATGCAGCCACAATTACTCTGTGACTAGTCTAGCATAGCCATTCGGCATTTTCCGAAATTAAGTAATGCATCTGTTGCTAGTAGTGGTTGTCTCTTACCTAAATAATTATTAATGAAAGTGTATGCATAGTCATGGCTGGAGGACTGTATATGTATAATAAATATCAATGGAGACGATCTAGTACTAGCAAAGTGTTTTAATTTCACAACTGCCTTTAGGTCAAACAATAAATCATTGGGGTACCCTATTTCTATATAAAGCTTCGAAAGCTATACAGTTATTCTTAAAGAATCTAATATGCAAGACTGATTCGCATGGAGTTGAATTTGTTTTCTCAATTTTTTTTATTAAAACTTTGTTACTTTCATATTGCAAGATTTATCATTTTTTGACAATATTCAAAAATAGTGTTATCTTCCATTGACTGTCTTGTATTTGATTATGGATCCAGTGAAAATATTTGTACTTGTTAATTACACGATTTAACTTCTCTATGACTAAAGACTACTGGAATCAGTCTTACAGTGCCATTGGCACTCAATGTTAGACACTGTGTACGTCAATTAGTATGTGCGCGACATAGACACAGTACAGGCTTCAAGTTTTCTGAAAATGATATGTTACCATGTCTGCATACATCGCAACTCTTATATCTTCACAGGAAATCTCCACATGACGTATATTCTTGACATAGTTTCCAGCTAGCTGGAAAAGAATTTCAATAAACAAATGCAGTCAATAATCATATTTTTAAGTGCCATGCAAAGTATTTTGAAGTACACTCTATGCCATTCAAGTAATAAAATGGAGTATACCTTCTTAACTATAATGCTAATCATTTTACGAACCTTTAAAATATCAGCAGAAATATATTCCAATACACCCACAACAAATAGACTGACTTGGGAGTCGATTTTGTGTTGCAATACCTCCTGTAAAGAAATAAAAATTTGTCCCCAATAAAAATAGCATTTCATCAGAAGGACCCAGGAAAAAACATAATATGTATATGACTCATGACATTCATAACTTTATGAAATGAAAGTAAAATCTATGGCTTGAACAAGTTAACAAGCAACTTGCAAAAATGACTTCTTTCCATGTTTCAATTGTCAATGACAAGGAAAATACATGACAATATATTATACCTGCGAATATCTGTCTTAGTGCAATTTCTATATAACTTGTAGTTTGTTGGTTGTTATATAGATAGTAGATATAAATACTTTAAAAATTATTTTCCAGCTTTTCACAATTATACATACTTTTTGTAAAAGTTGATGGATCTTGTCAACAGGAAGTACTAATGGTGACTTCTTTTTTCCTTTTTCTAAGGCATCTCTCGCATCCCTGAGAGCCCACCTATCGATAGGAGTAGGAAATGTGCGTCTTACACGTTCCTCTACATCTTGGGGAGTATGAGGTGGAGGATGTCCACAGAGCATACCCAACATTCTTAAAATTAGGCTTTCCACATAGTCCAAGGCATCTTGCCGAGCTTGTAGACTAGGGTGCACTTGTTCCAAAACCTGTTTATAAAATGTAGCATATGCATATATCACATATGTACATAGTAGAATCTCTCAAGAAAAGAAAGTAATAAAACGAAGTAACTGAATGCTTATAGAAGGAATCTTCCGGCAGTTGAATAATATCAAATTTTCAAATTTTTTTATTTATCTTAATAATATAAAATCTGCCGTTGAAGGAGACGACGAGCGATAAGAAATTGCCTATCATATACGGTCATACATGCACTAACAGGACACCAGCTGATTTGAAATCGTTTACCAGTACTTGAGCTTTATCCCTGCGGTCACAAACCTAGCATTAAGGATCACGAAATAGCTAACTAATTAGAATATAAGGGGAAAAAACGAACCTTGCGAAGGGAGTTGACAAACACTCCCTTCCACTTGGCGGCGTTCTCTTCTTTCTGAAAGTCGTAGCCTGACGGCTCGCCCACTACCGATGCCGGCGACGAAAACATTTCACCGTATTATCCAGGAAATCACTCACTATCAAATCATTAACACTCAAATACTAGAAGACGCTCGGGCACGGTCCCATGATATTACACGCAGCATCGTCAGGATTTGGAGAAACTTGACAGAGACGTCCGTCCGTCCGTCAGTCTGTTGCTCAGGGCACAGACATCTCTGTGAGAATGCGACAGCTAGACCTGACGATTGTGTTTACGTGTGTCCCTACTGTCTCTTGCACCTCTTAACCTCAATAGCACTTTTGGGCGTTCCCCGAACACTTTCGGATTCTGCCGCTTGCACATTTTACACGAGCTTTAAGTCGAATTTTTCTGAAAATCCACGGAGAACACCACTACTACCGAAAACTACCATTGCGCGATCGCATCGGATCGATACTTCGATACGGCATCACTCGCGTCACGTCGAGATGTATCGAATCTCGAATAACGTCTAGCCGCCTCCATAATACAAATAGACGAGGTATAGCCACTACTTAGCGGTTCTGCGCATTTTGACAGTGACGACACCGGACCCTCTTTATTCTACTCGGTTGATGCTTCGCTGCCGTGATTTTCTTATGTTTTAACTATTATATCGCTTTTTCTCGAACTAGATTTGGCACCAATTGTACCTTGTGGAACAAAACCTGCATCGTGTGCAACAAATGGCTCGATAAAAACTATTTAAAAATATATTTTACAATAAATAAGTATATGCTTTAGACATTACTTGTTAAAAAGAAAACATTGAAAAATACGCATTTTTTTAATACTTTGCCTGCCCAATGGTTGTTTTTCTTTTCGGTGCGTTATCATTTATCAAATTATTTTACTTTAATAATATTGTACGTTTTACATCGATTTTCAGTTTCCGTGTTGCATTCCGGGTTGCCTCATGGTTTTCATAATTTCACTACTATTCCCCCAGAATCACTCATCGGTTCTAAGTACTCCAAAAGGATGATGATTATCTCGTGTCAAAAACTGCTCATAACAAAACTGCTGACTCCACATCGATGACGTCTCATCGTTTCTTCTATGTCTCTGACATTTGATATTGCTACTCTTATAAAATTCACATCCCAACTTTAGCTGGCAAAGAAAGAAGTTAGAGGAACAGAATCAGCGCAACGGATTTTCCTTTATTTAAACTTACTTCCTTTTCTTCTTCGTTTTCAATTTGTTAGCACCAAGTCCGTCCAGGATAACTTTTGACAACTAGCCGCAGGGTTAATAATTAATTGGGAAGCTCAGGATTACGGCTGAAACATTATTATGACATCACGGTGGAATCCCAATTTTCTTACACCTCGATTTCTTTTCATTCCCCTACATTGGTGCCCCCACTCTACCTACTCGAAGGCCCAAATATGTACTAATATTTTTCCGAGTATTTTAATCCAGCAAAGCTCATGTAAACTTATGCAACATATATGAAATCGTTTTTATGGAGCACGGGA
Source organism: Trachelus tabidus (assembly GCA_030142655.1). Classification (NCBI taxonomy): domain Eukaryota; kingdom Metazoa; phylum Arthropoda; class Insecta; order Hymenoptera; family Cephidae; genus Trachelus; species Trachelus tabidus. The sequence continues at coordinate 1,639,470 of JARQTI010000415.1, read as the reverse complement.
GTAATTTTTTTGGTCAAAATAAGACATCCCTTTGCAAGTTAATAAACGCGACAGATCTTTACACATTGGGACAAAATTTTTGTAACGTATTCTATATATTTCTACTGAAGTCTACTGACTTATAATGTACAAACAATTATTTTATGCGAGCTTTCATTTTATATAATAGATACGCATATACTTATTTAATTCTTATATGAATTGCGTGTATACATATGTATAATTGCGTGTTCGTACAAATATTTGCTTTTGGAAGTATTGTACCAAGGTAGTACATACATGTTCGTCTATTTTAAATGAATTGAGTGTTCATTATGGAATTAAATAAACTCTACCATTATCGATTCTGCAGAGGAATATGAATACTTAATTCAAGTCTTTCTAATATACTATTTCGGAGAGGGCAGCACCTTTCTATTACTTCATAAGGCGAAACCTCTTTAATAATAACATGGCGCGATTCTATTGTGAGTGATGTTACCGCGGAGTTATTGCATGTGCGGTATCATTTTAGGTTAGGTTTCAACGTGACGTCATTGGACCCTGTGCGATCCGGACCAAAGTGTGATCGCTAGTAGCTATACCTCGTCTATATGTATCATCGACGCCTCCTGCCTCGTGGTTCATCTTAGCAGCTACGAGCATTTAGCAAATGACAGTATTTGGATCGTTAAGGCCGCCTATCAGCCGTATGGATCGTACGCATGTGACATCGGATTTCTCATGGGTTAAATGTTCTATGAAGAACGATTTTGACCTATGAGAACTTTGTTTTTCTGAATTTTCCGACTACTTTCAGTTATCCGACAGACTGAACGAGGTCGCTTAAAAAGATACAAGATACTTTAAAGCTTGATTCACATTTTCTATGATCATTAATGAATGTATGTTACTCGCCATTATTTCTCTATCGACTCTATCTACGAGTATGTTTGCGGTTATGGATGGAGAATAGGATACTTTCAGCGTCAATAAACTTTTAATGCCACTTTGGAGCCAGTATGGGGTAACAATTGAACTCTGAGAAAAATGTATAGTTTATTTAATTGTATTTCTGGTAGTAATTTGGCGGACGAGATTTGGGTAAAGGAATATACAAAAAACACAATGAAAATTTATCAGCGTTAATTAGGAAACTAATGAATTTATGGGAACAATATAAAATGAATAAAAAGATTCGTATCCAGAGGAATATTTTTTTATTGCATTTACATTCATTTACATATTCCTATTGAGGAAATAAATATGTTATCCTATTGTGGAGAATAAATCTCAACGTTTCAGGCATAATAAATTATTAAATAATATACAGTAAAAAAGTCAATAAATAATTTATCACATCAAAGTCGCGTAGAATAATGCTTTTTAATGTTATCGCGATAAGCACGAATTAACGTTAAACAAAATTTTGACTTTACGCGAAATCTAGTATCATAAATTCAAGCTCTTTTTCTTTCACGAAATACATATAATATTTCGTGAAGTTTGTTGCAAAAATCGTATCGTTAATCCAGTTGATAATCCAGAACCTTATTCGTCGATACTTTTTTTTGTCTCAATCCTCTAATGCAAATTATTAGAAAACGAAAGAATTAAATTATAACAACGACATCGAACTTACATGCCATCATGAAAATGAAAGATCATACCATCCAATGCATGGAATCAAGGATGAATAAATAATAAAAATCTACCTAGAGCAATAAATAATACGACTACGTCAAATTCGATTAATACAATTCACAGAGGTCAATGTTAGCTTCAATAAGCGTATACCTACTTACTAATTTTTAAATAAATAATATAAATAAATTCTTTAAGGGAACGCTACTATTGAACTTTTATCAGAGACATTTACATGTCTGTTTTGGGTCTATGAATTCGTAAACAAAATTCAATCAGACATAATTAGGAAACAATAAGCATCCCACAAACTCAAACTACTTGCTATTCAATAAATAATACATTGCAATAAATTAAATAAGTTACTTAACCAAAATACATATATGTATTTTGAACATATATGTATAAATATTCTCTCAAAATACTGTCTCGCTTTAAATACTTAAGTATCGAACACAGCAAGTTACAATAAATAATGACTCCATCTTGGACTCCACGCATCAATAACCGTCTATCGGTAGACTGTGCATTCTTCATATAATTGTAATATTTTACTTATTTATAACGTATTTGAAATTCACTTAAGAATTCAAACTCAAACGGCGGAAAGTTCGCTAATACTGTTCGGTCTCCGAGAGTCGAGAGCCTCTTCTTTGACTTTTGCATTCCCATTAAGATATCCAAGTTATATAAACTGATCCTCCGTTTCACCTTCGCGCCGATGACCAAAATCCTCCTGTAAGCAAAAAACCAAGAATTAGACTAACTCCGTATCGGGAAAGCTTAAAAGATAATTAGAAAAAAAGTGTAAATAACCTTTCAAAATTTCAATGGATTATATATCTCGCTGTAATGTGATTCTCAGTAGACGAAACAACCTATATTCAATTGCTCGATTGCTCAATTTTAATTAATAATTAATTCTATCTGAATCAGTTCAATAAATTGCAACGAGACGATTGATTGCGAATCGTATATTGCTAATGGGAAACTTACGTACTGTAATTAAAGTGATTACCGCAACTAGACTATCGCATTCTCTAAATATCGTAGAACCTTGAACATCCTCTATATCGCTGCGACAGCCAGCACGCGCTGGTGTCGCAAGATTGACGAAACCTAAAGGCAGACAAGTATTGCACTTGATGTCGCAAAGAGATTCGAGTATGTCGAGAGGAATTGAAGAGAAGAAAAAAAAATGTTTTTCATATAAAATGAAATATCGACTGTGACGCAAGAATTTCATAAATTAATCACCGACCACACAGTGCGAAGACCCTAGGCTCAAGTCAGCGTCTGATAACTCAGTGAATTCACACATTAAGAGAGTCAATTGATTTGTAAGTCAGTCAGTCATGTGTTTGACTCAGAGCTTATCACTCTGTATAATTATACAGTGGTATACAAAGTAAATGAGTCCATTGAAATTGCTTGCTAATTCGTATACCAGAATCCTTAGAAATACTACTGATAATTTTATGCGCTATAGGATGCATACTGGATATTTTTTCTAGCTTTATCATAGCTTATATATATCTTGGTAGATTTTTAAAAAATCATTAGCATCACGTTATACAACTAAATCATGCATGCGAATATTATAAATCGCGTGTAGATCAGTAACTATCCTGACATGTGCCTTTTTTTAGTTATTGGAGCTCTTTATCTGCAGAATTGCGTTTTACTACGCAACGTCAATGAAATACACAAATTGCTACTAGATGACTATGTATTGCGCGATTGTAAAATGAAATAGCGTTATCTTCCTGTTCTGAAGTAAAGCTTACTTTTGACATATGATAATTACGCACCTGAATTGTGATAAAAATAGTACTTGGATAAATTAATTATCAATTTGTACATTGAATGATTATTAAGTTTTATTTGTAATGACAATTATCGAACTTGCTACGAACGACTTGACATTCGTTCCATTGCTTAATTGTGCATATGTTCAAAATTATTGGTAAGACTAATATGAATTTTAACGAATTTCCAAATTCCAATATCGCATGATAGTAGTAAATGATTCTTACCAAAAAGGAAGACGGTAGCTCCACGCTTTCCTCGCTAATCGAATCTGACTCTTGTGCAGCTGCTTGTAGAATACGTTGTAACTTTTGTAAACCACTTTCCATATTAGACCGTCGTCGGCGACCACTGTAATCAAGAAAATTAGGAAAAAAATTGATGAGAACACATCATTTAAAATATGATCATTACAAAAAAGATTTTATATAAATATTCTAAATATCTCTCTTACGATTCTCGTGATATTGAAATTTGAAGGGTCATTTAAAAATAACTTAATTCTTGTATGAAAAGTCAATAAAACTTTTATAAGGCCAAATCTTCACCGGCCCTAGTACTAAATCCAACAGCATGAAATGTCACATGAAAAATATATAACATTCATACACGTCACTGATCATGATGTATTTGACTTGTAACAACGAGTCACGTGGTAATAATTACCAAAAACTAATTAAAATGACTAAATGAGCTTGAGTAGGCTAGGAATAATGAACAGACATATTACGCATTAAGCATATGCTCTTTGAGACACGCGAATGAGATAACGAGAGTATAGACACGAAAGGAAGTCAAAGCCAATAATTCGCATTAGAGGAATACGCAAATTCCATATCAATTACATGTACATCCGTTATTGAGAGTTTTTCATAACGGGATAAGTCAGAAGTCAAGATTCGAAAATCGAAAAAATCATACAGTATCCTGTATCCCAGTGAGAAATGTCGTAGCGTTAGTCATTCCCATTTTCGCGATACGTTAATAGTAATCGTGACAGGAATGGAAAATCGGTTTAGCGCAAATCACCGACTTAATTGTTTTCCTCGTATCGGAAACTTTTCACGAAATTCAATTATTTGCATATCCCACCCTATTATCATTTGCACGTGTGTACTACCTACGCCTGTCCTAATTTATTATTTTCGTACGAATGATTGCCCACCGCTATCTCTTATCAGTATCTCCCATTATAGTGACCCACGCAATATATTTTCGCGTCCATAAGAAATATTTGCAACAATCTAGGCACTTCTCATCAGAACAGTTTATGACATGTCCAAATTTTCAACGCTACTTTCGTCGCGTAAAAGAAGATTCCCTATTGGTTCGACTTTGAATACAAATTTATACCATGGGAATTTCAAGGGGGAATGGGAATTTCATAACACGGTTAGGCACTCCATTACCGTAGCGCGTGGCAATTCCTCGATGCGACTATATGTATTATTCTATCAGTAGGTACGTCTGCGTCGTCCTTTTACTTTAACACTCACCATTCTTGATTTCATTACTGAAGTCGCGTTACATTTAAATTCTTTATTTCGCCCCAGCCGTTTCTGATGAAAACACTTCCTTGCAGAAATAGCTATACTCTTTGTTACCGCTTGTAGTAATTCTTATAAAATGACTCTTGCTAGTAAAAAAGTTAAATCGTTTAATTTCACATCGACGAACCAAAGAAATATAAAAGACTGCATAGAAAACAATGAAACTAAATACATTACAATTTCATACTAATTTACTAACAACGTATTGGATAATTTGAGCAGTCAATTTAATCCAGTTAATTTTTTGTAATTAAAAAAAATACTAAAATCCGTCGATAATGATAATACTAACGATAAAATTGATAATTGATTATTTGAATGATGCCTTTAAGGCATTATGCATAGTCATCAAATACAGATTTTTATTTGGCTTTGAAACACTGTCATTCTTTAGCTATGTGTCATAGTAATCTCAATGCGATCAAACCGAATAATGATAATCGTCAAGATGTATAGCGAGTCATTGGCCACAGCAATAAAATTGACGCTACCGATATTAGTGTACATACAAGAGATATGATATTACTATCTATAGGTACATAGGCACTTCTTATTAGTAACGTGCTAAATTGACACACGTGTCTTCAATCGTAAGCATGTGATCGACTTACGATAGTAATTCATTCTTAATTAGTCATCTTATCATTATCGAATTTTTTTACAAAACTCCGAAGGTGCAACAACCTGTACTTTGGTCGGTGTTTATTACATCATTACCACAGAGTACGCGAATGACTGGGTCGTGGTATTTCATATATTTTCACAGGATTAACTAAGATCGAGGCAATATAATTAATCGTTGCTACGAAGAATGAAATCAGCGTTCAAATATTCGCTCAGTATTAACAACAGTTTATAGTTGTACGTGGGTTTAATGCTCGCTCGTTACATCGAAATGTGCAACAAGCCGATTTCCACGAAGGACCATTGGCAAAAGTGTTATACAGTGGGACTTTGATAACTCGAACTTCTATAAGTCAAAAACATCTACAAGACTATGAATCTTCGATTTTTCTAAGACTTCAATTCTACAACTTGAAAATGCCTGATAGATCGAATCTACGGCAACTCGAAGCATATTTCGTTTTCCTTAAGATTCGAGTTATCGAAGTTCAACTGTATCGTCCGTGCCCGTAAAACAATTTCCAAACGTCTCAACAAGGGTTTCCTGGGTTTTTTCGATGTTAAGAGAAAAAAAAGTTAAGTTACAAAGCAGAAAATAGAAAGGTTCGGAACAAACGAGAATTCAATGTTTTTTTATGTGCACGTTATTTGCCAGGAACAATGGAAAAAACACGTTATATATCTGATACGTGGAAATCACGGATTTCCCTTTCCCACGATATCTTCACGAGACGGAACTGTACTCACATAAATGGAGACTAATCGTTCCGCTTGTGCGAATCACCGTATCGAGCTATTATGAGATTACCCAGTAACTATAGTTCAGTCGGTCATTTATGGGAAGATATATGATTTAATAGATCTTCATTATATTGCGTCATTTTATAATGGAATTTACTTTGAATAAAATTCTACCGGATATTACTTATACCTTTTGTAGTTATTCATTGGAAAATTCGATTGCGCTTGGAAAGTTACTAGGTATCAATCAATTACTCTGTATCAATATTCAATTTCTATTCGAATTTATATAATTGTTTTCGTCATGGGAAAATAGATACTTACAGTCTGTCTGGATCCACACGTCCGAATCCTATCGGGACCGTAACCAACTTTCCTCGCATCCTTGATAGTGACAAAAGAGTTTCAAGCTCCGCCAACCTCTGGTCAGAAACACGTTTTTGCCTATTGGGAATATAAGACAAATTATTATATAGTAAGGTATGTACATAATATGTAGGTATGTACGTATGTGAATATGAAATTCAAAACTTAATATAAAGATTATTATACGAAATATAGTTAAACCCATATCAATGAATACACATACATTTACAACACGTGACAATTTATACGTTTCTGAATGACTAAACTAAAAATGCATATTTATTCGAATTGGCGGTCAAATTTTAACAGGTCTTTCACCGTTAAATTATTAATGAATACGATCAACCGGTTGCTCAGTGCACTCTCACGTTAAGTAACATACATTGGGAACTCGACACGAGTATAGAATAAAAACGTGATTTTAACTATTTAAACGATGATGGGAATTTTGTGCAATCGTTGCAGAATATGCATTTTACAGTCATTGCTCAGTTAACCGGCTGTAGAAACTTGAGATATTTTTTAAACGTCGCAATTCTTGAATGACATGAAAATTCAAGCTTATTGCATCATTTCGTACGAACTTATGATATTCATGGTTATATCCATCTTATTAGACAAATATTTATAATGGCAACAAAACCATGGTATGTTGTGTCACGTTAAAGTATCATGTGTATGTGGTTTCGTATAGCGAGATTTTCCCCCCTTGAACGTGAAGCACGTTGCTAATTATACAGCAATTTATTAGTAGCGGCTCACTTTTCAAATACAATATATGGGTAATGAGAATAAGAAGTTACATTTAATTATTTCAGTATGTACCTACATGGACTTCCGTACAATGTACCTGCCAGTTTTCAATTATTCGCACTGGTTATAATTCATAATAATAACAAGTGATTGCATTACAACGTAGCAGTCAAATAGTCTATTAGAAAAGGATTTAAATGAATAATAAAAAAAATCTTTAAAAACAATAATTAGTACTTTACATGAATATTTGTTTTTTAAATGACACATCTATATCCAACGAACAAGCGATTAAGTATTATGTTGACTAAAAAGCATGAATGACCTGTGAAATGTAATTAAAAGAAGCAACGAAAGATTTCTACCTCGTAAGACCGGATGGTCTGGCGTGAATGGTTTCTGGCAACAGGATCATCAAGAACACTGCAGCAACCACTACCGTTGTGAATTCAAATCCCACAATATTGAACTTCTTCATCTTTGAAACTTGTAGCTTATGTGACACGATATTTACGTCGCAGAGAAATACAATTTCTGTTCTAGTTCCACAGGTAGAAGATAATGAAAAAAAAGACAAATAATTGCTTATTGCACTTCACTGACTTTTATGAATGTTTTCTCTTTCACTAGAAAATATATTTATGTTTAACACCGTTTTCTATTTCAATATTTTGCACCTTTCTCTATGTTTATCTCTTCCGTTTTGTCTCGTGGTGAACTGTACCATGCTGCTGCTCGCTTCCAGCATATATACCAACCGCGTTAGCTATCCCCCCACTCCTCAGGGTTCCTCCCTGACTTTTATCAGGCGTTTGGTCCCCGGCCTTCTGAATTCCCAAACCGGGAGTTCTTCCGCTACTACACAAGACACGGAATTTCGTCGACTGTGTACGGCCAGGACTCGTTTCAAAGGTACCCAGGATATCCTCCTTGATAAATTTTGGTTTTCTGCAGAAGTATTTTAAGGCTTTATTTCTGTAGGTTTTCTCGGCCTGTCAGGACTACAGTATCCATGCGCAAGATAAGGTTCCAAATGCTAAGCGACGAATGAAAAATTAGGAATAGCTTATGAGGAGCAATAAATGAAATTATTGAACTTCTAATTAATTAGTTATTAATCATTAGTTGAAATAGCGACAAAATTTAATCTTTCTGTACAATCAAAAGTCTCAATTTTATATTTCAACCCTCGTATAGCGACGCATGATGATAATAACCATCGATAGTGCTCATGGGAAATTGATGTCATTAACTTGATGTCTTTTTGAGCAATATTTATTTTCGCGTTGTTAAATCGTACGATAGATATTATATGTGTCATTGAAAAGCTAAAAACGGATGATTAATGATGTAATTTTGCGTAAATCCCAACTGTATAATATGCTTTCGAATTTTTGAATGTCCACTTGAAATTTGCCGTTCTCCTAGAAAAATGACTCGACAAAAGTCAATGGGTGAAATGTCTGTCATAGAAAAAGCTCAGGTAATTAGATAAAATAAACTATGATGTTCGTTGGTTAAACTAACATTTAGTAGATGATGCACAAAAAATGCCTAAAGGTTTCTAATGCGTCAGAAGAGACGTGTGAACTGTTCTCATCAAACACGACCTTTTGTACCTATTAAAAAAATTCTCCGAAGAGAAATATATCCTAAAATCATAAATTCAAGGTATCTTCAAGTGTCATTACCCATGTGTCAAGGCCGTAAAGTTGGCGAAACCAATTATTCGGCTGGCCAAATGATAACGTGGATAATAAGACTTGAAAGAATTGCTTCATAGTATAGAAATGTTGCATCAATTACTCTTGTTATTTTTCTTCGCCTTCAGGTTTTCTTTTATTAATTTTTTTATTTTTTAAACTTTCTCTACTTTACGAGAACGAAATTAATAATGGCACTGTTTTCCGTATCGATATAATTTTTGTTCAAAATAATTTATTTTGTCACCCGTTTACATTTCTATGAATTAAACTAACTTTAAAACGTACCTGACTTACGTAGTATGAATTTTATTGTACTCGTACATTATACGTACATTCATCTCTGGAAATATTCCACGTATAGAAATGTAAACGTTTGGCTTTATCTATGATATTTTAAGCTAGCTTTACAATGAACATGACGCAAAAAAAACTTAGGGGGCATCATGTAGCATGAATAAAATTTGATAATATATATAGCTGATATTACACATAAAATTTGTTTTCATCGATTGCACCGGTTTATAACTAAGAAAGATACTGATTTGCAGTTTCTACACAAAAATTTTGTTATATGGTACATTCACAATTGAACAAAGTAAATCGCTTGGAAAAAGTAAATTGAATATATCATATTAAATATATTTTTTGGTATTATCAACATAGACCGATTTAAATATTTATTGCAATAATTTTTATTGTTTAGGTATTGCGAAAAATATATTAAAATGTTTTTATACGTATATAAATATATTATTAGCGTAAATATAATATATAAAACCTAAATATTCATTCTCAATGTATCTAATTGATATACTTTATTCCTTTACTGTATCGCATTTCTCGTATTTACTTAGCGACTGACTTTCATACTTCTCTTGTTTTTTACTCTTCTTAGAGACATTCGAAACTACGCCTTATTAAAAGAACCATATGCAATCGGCACTTCCTTGGATTACAAAGTACTGTAATACGAAACTGCATGGCAGCTGTATATACGCTTTTGAAAATTTCAATAAAACGGAAACGTTTTATTGAATCGGACGTTCTCCTTCGTATTAATTCTGTAGACTTAAACAATTTAAAATATTTTGCAATTCCGTTTGCAAGATTCTTTGTCAGGATTATTGAAAATATCCTTTGGTACTTTCTAACAGTTTTGAGACAATGAAAAATATTTTATAAAATATAGGAATGCACTTTATATCGTTATTGAATCTTGCAACGATGCCACCTTTTTTCATGCTGTAAAAATGCACACATATGTTTGTCAAATCTAGCATTGTAAGGTTAAATTAAAATTAATAAAAATTTTAATTTTGCATTAAAATTTTATAAAATCGCACAGAATAAAATCACGCTTTAATTAGAATATTCTCATGAATATATGAGACATGATAACATAATATACATATATCGTAAACATTTTATCAGAACCGTAGATGCATGTACGTTCTCACGTAAATTTCTATGAAACGGTTTGTACATATTTTCATTAAGACTTATTATTAGAGAAACAGTTTTTGTAGGACTATATGAAATTTGATTAAAAATCAAAATATATCTGCGATATATATGCCACCTGGTGATTACGATAATATATCTTCCGTCAGGCACTAGATTTGTTCAGACACGACAGGTAATAAACCATAGCAGAGATATCAAAATTTGATAATCGATCATTGCAACCTTTCGTTTGATAATTGCTCTCGTTAGTCATTCGAAAATTAAATGACGAACTTACCACGTAGCTAAATGACAAATAAAAGCCGATAAAAATTTATTTGTATGACAGGAAACGAATATAAATACATTGAAATGAATCCTCTTTTGATCTTTATTAATAATAATAATCATAATCAAACATTATCTCATTAATATCCATATGCAAGGCATAAATTAAAGTAATTTATACTAGAGTTAATTTTACGGTTATATAAATTGATCAAAACTGTCACGTTCACTAATTTTTTATCACACGATAAGACTTAACTTTCATTCCAGTAATATTATACAAAGTAATTGATAATGATTAAAAAATTATTTTTTATCTGTCCTTGCTAAGAAGTCATTAATAGTTAATGGCTCTTTGCAAAAAGCATCTAGAATGCAGAACACAAGATTTATAATAGGATGCAAGTGATTTACATTTCAATTTCAATTGAGTAGCTACTACGACTCTGCACCCTGAAAAATGACGTAGCGGCCAATGAAGGCAAAACGATGTTCCAATTAAGATACAAAATAAAAATTAATGTAGGTCATGGTGTACGCGTTCTATCGATAGTTGGCAAGGGTTCAATAAATGTGTAATCCCAGTCATGTGATACACTACTGACTAACAATAAGTCATTGTCCGAATTCATTCCAGTTCACAGTAAATTTACTTAAACTACATTATAATGGCACTAGGTGGACAGTTACAAAAAATGGACTCAGAACTGGAATTCAGTACACAATTATGTTACAGAAAGAATATAATCATAATAAACATACGCAAACAGATAATCAAAAAAATCTTTGTGAGATATAATTTAAAAAAACGAATTACGTAATACATTATTTTTTGTAATATCGTGAAAAAGCGTATCATATGGTAAACCTCTTAAAAGATTGAGATAGTCAAACGGATATCTATAAATCTTATTAAATTAATATAAGGGATGCTTATATAACATCGAACATGGTTAAAAGACCCTTTCTCATAATTAATTCGGAAACTTTTAGTACATTTAATAAATATCCTGACTGATAGGAAGAATAAAATATAAGGTAAGAATGATATGAAATAATAAGAAAATTATTAATATAATTAAAACCGTATGCAAACGCTACATAGTCACGCGTGTATATCCACGAATATTTTATAGTTATAACCAATTCCCTGAATCGTAAAAAAAATTGTATTTCATCCGTCAGCCATTACCGTTACATGAAAGTACACGAGTAACTTCGTCATGCATCCGGTTTAATTGGTCCACTTCGTCGAAGTGCCTACGAGAAATAAGTACAGAAAAAATTCAAAGACCACCTGTTGCAGTACGCGTCTGGTACTTTAAGTTTTGAATGAAACGGAACGCGGTGTGAGTGGGTTAAAAGTTTCTTAAAAGTTGCGAAATCTGTTCCACGAATATATTGATATAATGGCATAACGCTCAAGTCCCGTGACGTCGTTAAACATTTTTTTAAGATTCCTTATGGGAAAAATAGGTAAATACCCCCTATAATATACACAAAAGCGTATACTGAATGACACTCTGGTTTTGTCAGAACGTATATTATTACGTATGATCCTACATACTACGTAATAACAAATAGTATGACGTCAGAGATTGGTGCATCACGCACTAAAAATGCACAAGGCGAAAGGAATACTTGTTTTTAATTATAATATACCCATATAAGTAACATTAATGGCGTGTGGAATATATTTGTAATATTATCAATTTACCAATTATTATCAATTATTTCTAATGTACTATAACCGACTTAGTAGTATGCGGTATACCTTATCTATTCAGAATATGTATTAAATGACATAGTACCTGCTTATTATCTCTATTAATTCCGCGCAATAATATTTTTCAATGTAATTCCAAATTAGAAATTCTGCATTCTCATGTCTATACCGTTATTAGCTATTTTACATACTTCGCATCGATTTCTGCGCCTTTATGCGACGGATAATGATAATTGCAAGGCTGCCGAGAGATAAGAGATATCAGGCTTTAACGTTGCATGAAGAAACTAGTGATATGACAAACCAATTGGAGACATTTCGTACAGTGTATTCCGATTCGCTAGCCGATGAGGTCGTCGTGACGCAATACAATGCGACGTCATCGGTTACAGAGCCGTGGTCCAGAAACGATATTGGCCGTCGTCTAAGATTAGAACAGCGTGACTCAATAGTTTTACAGTGGCACACGCCTCCATGCGAGATGTTAATATGTCATGTCACTACCCGAATAACGCCTCGAAGAAACTAGACAATCGTGGTAGAAATTGCTTAACTTTTATATCCCACGCACGAATACGTCATTCACGAAGAATCGCACGCATGATATATATTTGAACGAGGTTCACCAAAAAATCTGAACACTTGAAAATTCATTTAATTTAAAAAATTATAATACGCATTACATATCAATTATATATGCAAATAATATCTGATTCCAAAATTAAAGTTGTAGGAGGTTACGTATGACGGCACTAATCGATATTGTATGATCAAACTATTGTTCGTTGGTACCGATCATGAATCATTAGCATTGTCAAGGTGTCGGGTATTCCCCAGGATCTAGTATCGCACTGATCAATCGTATTGTTACTTTCCTGATACATAAGTACGACGATGGAAACTAAAGAATGTCGGACTTGGTATAATTGCGGAAGAAGTAAATTATCATTCCAAGTATTAATCATGGCGTTTAACTATGCACAAAAAATAGGTAGCCACGATCCAGATCCGCCAGCACGACGCTAGAACGAAGGTCGTTATCGAGGTATGAAAAACTTTTACTCTCCTTTAAAAGAAACGTTCTGTAAATCTGGTGCAACCTGAATAAGCCTATACGTAAGACGGAAGAAACGTAAGGTCAGTATTCAAGTGGGCGATCGAGCAACAGTGGCTACCGACTGCGCTGTACAGTAACGCCTTTCACGACACCGGTCAAGCAACTCTAAGGCGTCGAGACGCGACCAGCCTGTGAATTAACTGACGTCATACCTTTCAGAAATAGTCGGACCAGTAGTATTTTTAGAAACAGCGTTTGATGGTCGGGGTTATCCCGTCCCGTGAAAGTGAGACTTTGCCGGGTGACACGTTGTCATGCTGGAAAACGAAAATCCTGGAGCTATTGGGATATTGGGAGGAAGAGATCGCCTCGGGAGTCTCACGTTTTTGGGACGCTATAGGAGGGATGAGTACTACGTCTTTGGATGGAGATAATATCATCTACGTGTGACTATATAGTAATATAGCTGTAGGCAAGATGTCTTACGTGGTGATCCCTTTGATCTACGTGGATCGTTAACAAGAGAATATGATATATTTGGATTTTCTTTATGATAATGATTTTTACTAAAGTTTTTCTATACATATAATGAAGCCTGTATTGAATCTTTTTATATATATTAGGAAAATCCAAAGATACTATATTACCTTCTTGATGATCTGGCTCGACCTACTGTCGGATCACTTATTGATCATTTTACATGATCTATGTAAGATTCCACACAGGTATGTCTAACGAGACTGTACCGTACTTCAAATTATTTATATGATTTATAGTAGATCACACTTAGACCTTAGAAGGATAACTTCAGCCTAGGAGATAGATCTATGAATGATCTAGGACGCTCTATTTTCTTAGTGTACAGGGAAGATCATAATCGAGTCAATTTTAGATTTATCCCGTAGACTGAAATTATTCTTCATAAAAGTGAAGTACGGCATAGTCTCAATAGATGTACCTGTGAGTCTGAAAAGTTGATTGACAATGTATATGGTTTCAAATATTTTATCTTGAAGAATGTATCAAGTCACTACAGTGTACCTACAGTTCGAATTCGATCTCCTCGAAATATTTCAATATATAAAGAAGGTATAGATATATATATCAGCTACACAACTTAAAAATATTTTTTTTCCCGAAATCTAAACCACGAATATCAAAAGTCGGGGGGAGGAAACGTTATGTGATATTTTTGATATAGTGCTATTGGACAAGCTATAAGGAAGTTTTTGCATTCGATAACACAGAAATACGAATCCATTCGATTGTAAAGGATACTTTGAAAATTTCAGTGAATGCTTTTTTTCAAAGACTACAATTTCTTGCGCCTCCGTGAAATTTATTGCAACACTCTAAAATATCTCCGATGTCTCACACTCTTGGAATTAGTACCCATTCTCGTAAAACTTTCAATGAGTATCTGCATCGAATTGCGTGGACCGAACCGAGCCGGAACTGCGTAAGAAAAATTTAGAACGGCAGTTTAATTTTAAAGCGATATCGAAATTCGTACTCGTCACAAAGTCAATATTGGCTATAGTTTGCTAAATAGTTTGTGAATTCCAAAGTCGAATGTAGACGACATAAAAATTACATGAAGTAAGTGTTCGAAGGATGTCTGGTGACACGTCATTTTCAAATGACGATTTCAATATATTACTCGTTAATATTTCAGGAATGTCCTGAAGAAAATTCAGAGGAAAAAAATACAAAATATTCCGTTGTAAGGTAAATAAAAAAACTACATCTTATCAGCAAACATCTATTTGCCGATTCATATATACGTCACTTACGTAAAAATTTTATGAATGAAATACGTCATACGTAATAGTACCGAATGATTGAAATACTTCACTATGTAAATTCAGTACACCGAACGAAGCAGTCTATAGAAATATTGATTCGCCCGTGACAATATCTCACCCTTGATTAACATCACGTAGTGTATTACGTGTCGAAAGATGTTATTTATAAATATAAGAACATCCGATATCTTAAATCAATTCCAAAGAATCTTCAGTTATACATACGTCAGAGGAATCCAATGAAGTACAATGCATCGATCAGCAATAACGAGACCTGATATATCATTCATATTAACTTACAAGATTCGGACAGTTTTATGACTGCAGCTTTAAAGCATGTGAGAATCCATAGTGCTTATCGTTATAACCAGAGATATAACTCCCGCAGCAATCTGCAGTAATGTTTGCCAAGCCTATCTGTCTAGGATTAAATGCGTGGCTCAAAGCTAGCCCCGACTCTCTGTCTCTCTCTCCCTCTACCTATATCTATCAATGGTAGCTAAAGCTGGTTCTAAGCGGGTGATAAGAGACATGACGGGTTTGAATTAATACATTAAAACCAATGAAGTACACATGTATAACGGTATCCTTTAGCTATTAAAATACAGTAAGGTAAAATATATACCACAATATATACCACAATACCACAAGAATATTTAACAGTCTTAATAATTGCATCATCTTTTATTTTTAATTCGCACAATTCTCTTGCGGTCGATTAGATGCCTTGCTTTTTGTTCTCTTCGACACTGTATAACTTGGAGAAACTAAATATACCGGGAATGACTGGTAACAATATCGAAGTACTTTTCCACGAAGATTTTCAACGACTGCTCAGTTGTGACGATCGCTTGTTACAAATATCACGTCGAGTCATCAGGCGATAAAAGTATTTTTTGAGATAGAACTACCATTTTCAGGAAAGTGTCGTTCTTTTAGTTTGAGCTGCTTTATTTCGTGCGTTTAAGGATCGTTAAGGTTTTTATGTGGCTGTTTTGGCTATTTCGTGGATACTGATTCGGTCAAATAATAGAAATGTGATGCATATATAAATAAGATGATGACAATCTGAAGATTAATATGTACCAATTAAAAGATTATTTAGATTGTTTTGAGCAGTAATAAAACTTAAGATCCTCTTATATTAATTGATGTCATGCCTAGAAAATAGTGGATAACGTCACTTAGGTAACGTACCAAACAAGCAATATGTATGGTTAGACCGTGAGATCAGTATCTATTTGAGGGGCCATTGGATTCTTAGTTACAATATAAAAGAGTCCCCTGATTATGAATGTAATCTTACAACCTGACTATACGGTACTTGAAATATGCTTGAGACATTAAAATGTTTTCTCGTTTTTCGAAAATTAATATAGTATGGTTTACAAAAAAAAAGCATATTTTCATATCTGTAACAAACGCTTCAAAATATATTGTCACACAAATATGTTATCGGACAGCAAAAATATTATTTAATGCGTTGCCCGGGTATCAGTTGAAGTATGTACACATAGGTGATTTAAAAAAATTAATCTTTTCCAAAATCACTATGTATAAATTGCTTCAGAACGCTTAGTCCTTATCATACTTAAACACTAGTATGTTAATCCTTCCATTTAAAGTAACAAGTAATTTCGATTAGGGTTACTTGAAATATGGATTTTCCATTCTAACGCCTCATTAATTCATCCCAAAGTAGCATACCATCTAGAATAAAAATTTTCCGGGTAATATTCTACGTTCTAATTTCCAAGCTAATATAAAATTTGGCTTATCATTAATTTTAGTAATTAAATAAAATGCTCCTATTCTTATGCTAATAAAGAACGTAGGGTACTAATTATGTCTTCCACCTACTGCAATAGTAAATAAGCCTTAAGACTTGACACGAGAAGCATCTTAATAAAGCAAGATTAAGTCGCGCTTCGATGCTTTACGACAACGAAGTCTGATGTCTATGAATTACAATGTTTAATAAGTTTATGCAAAATTCGTTCTCACTATCCTTTGTAACTGTCGATAAGTAAAATTACAAAGATAAACTTCGTAGGTATAGGATCTTCAACCAAGTGCACTTTACAAATACGTATATAATATTCCGATTGACTAGATTATTCAAATAATAATGCAATAGTATATCAGGCGATTACTGATTAAATATATAAAACCCATCGATAAGGATAACATGTCACACATAAATGAAATAAAAATAATCGCCATATGCTCTGTATCTTTTGATTGTTTATGATACTTTCCATACCTACTCAGAACACATAATGGTTTACACTGGAATTGCATTAGAGTTTCAATAGTTGCTATCACAGCAGAATGTCATTGTTTGATTTACAGCAGTACATAGATATCTACATATATTTATCAAATATATAGTGTTATACATTCATAGCTAACTCCACCACCTGAAGTTAGCCCATTCATTTTAATCCTACACCTTCACCCTAGTTGACCCTGATCTATAGCATGTGAACTAATCTTTTAGATTCACGTTTGTCAAATAGAGGTTCATGACCCGTCGTCAATTAACTCTCAATGAAAAAAATCTACAGTGCTTCGCATGCTAGCAAAATTAATCTGTCACCATCTCATCAAACTTGTCACTTATGTCAGTCATGGAATTCTCCGATGATTCAGAACATTATACTGTTATATATAATAACGTTACTCCGTTAAGCTCATTCAGCACGACTAAAATGATCTAGATAATTCAACGATCAATATAGATATAATACATATATTATATATAGAAGATGGCTCGTGACTAATCTACTATCAGAAGCTGGCACGTCTGTGCAATTCATGTATGACAATAAAATCTTAAATACTGATTAAGACTATATGAGAGATAAAATGAATTTAGCCCTAATAATTAATTCCATTTGATACAGATAAATATGTGAGCTAGATAATTTTATCTCGTCTAATATCTAATTCACAGACTCTCTTGAACGATCTAAGGAGTGTGCACCACACAACGTAGAGTCATGTTAGCACTAAGATATGGTCAGTGTTTAATTTACGGACAAATAGGTCACTTTTTATGGATCCTTGTGTCTCATCGGTTGGTATTTTCCTCGTGGAATATCCCATAACGTTATTTTAAACAGGATTTAGCATACCGTGCGTTTTGTCACGCGTACCAATCCCACTTGGGTGAGAAGTGATACAAGCCTTTCTCCAGTTTGAGATTTCCTTTCCTTCGAGAAACTCGTTCCATGGACCATTCATTCATATGTAAGCTATGTTTTTGGGAAATCTTGCGCAATTAGGACTCCAGGAAAAGACTGAGCTTTAGACTTGTATTTATTGTAGTAGACTGGTTATGACGTCACGACCATGACAGGATACAAGTGCCTGATAAATATTTAATCTGGATCTCGCCATTTTTTTTATTTGGACTTAGAATATGTCAGATGTTAATTAAATTTCAGGAATTTTTAAATACTTGTAATTTTACACAACTATTTTCGATAGGGACAAGTCTTATTGTGATTTTATTGATAATTCGAGGCTTTGAGTGATATTGTCATTTTGAATTTGGCGTTTTTAATCATTCTGTCGAATGGTACACGTACAACGATCAATGACGCGGCTGCAAGTGCTCGTAAATATCCTAGATTTACTGAACGTAATATTTCCGTTGGCGATGTAAGCATTTTGAGGCGCCATGGGTAATAAAATGAGTGACGTACATTAGTGACACATACATTAAACAAAGGCTAATTCCAAAAAATTGACGTAGATGCTTTGCTAACATTACTTTCTATAGTTTCAAATTAGTTTCATCATAATCCTCTTCTTATCTCGATCATATCAGATAGCTCAGGATTGACCTACCAACGAAATTAGGTTATGTATTTGATATCCGTACAAGAATCAACTTTAGTTGTTACAGCAGTTCCAAATAACATTGTACGAAAAAATTGTATTACTTAACCATTTCTCTGTAGTCTATTGCTCTCAAAAATAATAAAACTGTTTAACAACGTCTATTTTGAAAATAGGAAAATTATATAAATTACAAACAAAAAAATAATACAAAATGAATTCATTGAAAGTTTGATTGTGTCGAATGGGTTGTTACTTAATCGAATTCGTTACACCTAAGTAGAGCTACGGCAAAATGTACTAAATGAAACGTAAGGAACAAATTTGATCAAGCTCTTCGCCTGGAGATACATATACCGTCTATATGCCCGTGTTAGTCGGGATGCCATTACATAAGGCGCCTCGCGGCGATAGAAAGTTACTTCTCAGTTCAGTCATATATCTATACTTGGTCCACCGAACTAAATCATCTTCATCACGCAATGGTAAATGAGATATCTTTATTTCATCAGTACATACGCTCCCTCTTCGGGGTTTGGAGAACAGTATTTATCTACAAGAGGTACATACAGTATTTAATGAGCGGGTGTTAAATGTGTACCAACAAACTGTGCGAATAATTACGCATAAAATATTTTATATAACGAACTATGCACAATTTGTTTTTATGCTCTAAAAATTGTAAATAGACGATTATGCACCGCTAACTGTGCACCGTTCAATTGTGCACCATGATTTATTTAGTGTGCACGGCCGGTTATTAATCCTGTATATAACATTTGTAAATGAAAAATTGCGCACAAAGTTAAAAAAATTGTATACACGCCATTCTACTTATCTTTTAGTGTTACGCTCCCAGAGGTCCGTGTTTCTGTTTATAAAACATATTGTGTACAATTTTACAGTGCACAGTTCGTGTTACACAATAGTCTGTGAAAAATCTTCGGGTCGTAAAAATAAATTGTGCACAACTCTTGACATAGAATGTCATGCGTACAGTTATGAGAATATTAGATTTATTGGTGTAAAATAATATTACACCCGAATATAATTTTTCAAGTATTACGAAGATGCAGAAACAATAAAAAGAGAAAGGAAACTGTATGGCTAGCATTTATAGACCTATCAATAATTCAAATCACAATGTAGTAATGTTCAACCTTAGAACAAAATACTCGGTTCATTTTCGTCATTATATAGGAAATATCTGTGTAGATCACCGGAAATCCCCGATGATCTTGTAGAGTTCTTCGATCGATGGTTTGCATAAGATACAAATTTGACAATCGTTACTACCAAAATTGATCACGTTGTTCGACTCGAGCCACGCAAAATATAATGTTCATCTGTAGGTTTAATATTCAGACGTCATCACATATGGAAAGAGTATCTTACCAATATATGAGTAACACCTTGAGGCGGCATAAGGAAAAAAAAAAGAATCAATTCTATTGATCTTTAGAGCAGATTGTAATTGACAGAAATAGGAATATGGGCCACTTGTCGCGGTATAAAAGAAAACAAATTGCATTTACGTCTCGGCACAATTCTCCTTTCGCATTTCTACAGGTAAATTAAGTTTTTTGGCTTTTATCGTCTTTTTATTGCATCGTTCTTTCAGTCGTTTTTGCACTTTGTTCTTATCGATCTTTTTCATCTTAAGGAACATTTACGAAAGATAAGTATTAATATATAGAAGTGCCCAATGAGCAACTTCAGACGCGCTACTAGATTATTCAATTTTACCTTTCAATGCTACACCGTCACGTTTCAACGCTGTGCCGTTTTCAACCTTCAATTATGAAACTCGACATCTCTGATGAATAAGCTTTTTGACAGTGAGAGACTGGACAATATGATTTGTCTGTAATTTTTTTTTTCTTCAATTACAGTACTCTTACTCAAGAACCTTATTGGCTAGGACCTATTCAATTTATCTATTAATGAGATGCTATATTCTCAAGGTGTTTTTGCAAATGATGCAGTTAGCTCCGAGATTAATCAGACAAATCCACAATCCTTTACTATTTGTAAAGAAGAAATTGCCGATTTCGGACTGTTTATTGAATAAATTAAATAGATCTCACTTTGACAAATAGAAAAGTCAGATTAATGTACCATTTTTGTATTTATTATCATTTGACGAGGATCATTTGCCATAATGTGTGTAATATTGAACGCAGAATTGGTTATCTACATAGTTACACGTCCTTCGAAATGACTTACTTACTTTTTGATCCGTAATTTACAGTAAACTCGGAGAAAAAAGATACCTTTCTAAATGAGAATAAACTATACAGTCCGAGTATTAATATAAAAACTGTTCTATTCAAAATAAAATGTGCCAAAGTCAAAATGTCCCATAAAGTACGAAATGTTTAAAAAATATTTTGGAAATGTTATTGCGTCAACTTTTTCTAAAAACATTTCTCAGGTGGCTTTACATAACTCTCAGACATAATCTTTTAATATTTATATATATATATATATATATATATTATGTTGGAAAACCTTTGATGATTTTAATTTACAAAAATTACCTTTTCATAAAGCTCAATGCAAGAACGTGTTAATTATACATGTAACTTCGAGTATTACACATGCTCCGAATTTCTTATTTACCCTGTATACCCTAATAGCCAAAAACACTGTATTCCAACACAGTGTTTGCATAATAACAACACACTTTTCATGAAGCTATTTTTTTGGCCCTGGGCAGCTATCATTTTAGTCACCCTAGATAACCCGATTCTCTATACAGTTCGAAATACATTGTATCCCTGAAAGAGTACTTAATCCGTATGTTATATAAACTTTTGCAACGCTGTACGGAAAATTTACAGTTTGCGACTCTGAACTCATCAAGAATGGACCATTTTGGGCTTGTTTCTTGGTGCATATACTGCAAACTTTCCGTAAATTGTTGCAAAAAATAGTACATAATACGCGTGCGAGTTCGTGATTCCTATTCGTATGAAGTTTGTCACCCTCGCTTCACTCGTGCGGCAAACATCACACTCGTCAGGATACACCAACTTTGCGCACTTGTATCATAATGTACTATAACTAAAAAAAATGGTAGAAATGATAGCACGTCATTTGTTATGACGATCTCGTTAAGTAGATCCTGGCATTTTTGGCTATTGGGGTGGCTGTAGTGCCGTTTTTGGGAGGCGGCAATCACATTCATCTCTGCTCTCTCGATATACGGCTCTATGCAGCTTCTGCGACCCCCGTATGCTCTCTAACCATTAAAACGCTCGCCGAATGTCCGGAGTAACTGGGTTTTTTGGAATGTATGCCCCTGGTTCTCTTTGACAGCACTTCTTGAGAGGTGTAGAAGGCTCACTCGGGCCCCGTCGATATAGAAATTTTTGTCTAATCCTCTCGGGTTCGCTTAATGAATAAAAAAAAAAAAAAAAAAATTGCTCCCCACAAGGAAACGAATACAAATTCTTGGAATAAATGTACTCCAATGAAACGCGAAACGCTCTTGTGAGATGAATGCGTGAAATGTCATTACCTGTCACCTGTCATTACCAACTCTATAGACGAGGTCATATCGTAAGAGAAATCAAATTTTTCTATGATAAAAGTCATCGTGACATTAAATATGAAGTAATGATGTACTTATCCATATGAATAAACATTTTTTTTTAATATTTATATATTGACAGAGAATGACAGGTGACAGGTAATGATATTTCACGCTTCCAAATATTGGCGGGGCAATTGTTTTTCTACGTGAATACGTAATGAAATACGGAGTATGGAACGTGATGAGCAGTATCGAGCATGCCCTGTTCCGTAATCTGTAACAGCTTACGTGAAAAAAACAATTGCCCTGCTCAGTTTTAAAAACGATTATCTCCTTCTTGATAGGAGGATCCAATGGAATTAGGGAAATATAAAGTTGAGTATCACTCCGCTTACACGTTCCGCGTTACGTATTCCGTTGCATTGTAGAATTGTATTGACCCTTATAAGATAGCCGAATTCATCTAAAATTGTGGCAACTCACACAATATATGTCTAATCATTGTGCGTCGCGGATATAGTAATATAACTAATGTGGACAATATTATCATTATTATTATTAACCATTGACCTGCACTCTGTTTAGAATTGGGCGGAAATTATAATTATACAATTGAAATACTGTTTAATATGCTTGACGAATTGAAAAAATTGAAAAAATTTAAATCTTTATCAAAAAAAAAACAAAGACGTCATGTAGCCGTAGACCATAAGTGAAAGGAAGATTCAATCTTCATATTATTTCGTGCAAAAAATATTCGACTAAATTATAATTGAAGTTTCCTGCAAAGTACATTCGCATTAATGAACATAATTATCTCCCATAAGATCCTTGAACCACTGTAAACCTTCAATTTTTGTTACTACAATGTAATATACTTTTAAAAAAAAAGTTAAGTGTTTTATTCGCATTCATCGGCACGACTTAGCCTACAAGGTTGTATTCGTTAAAATTTGATATTTAACCTTGACTGCAATACTAAATAAGTAAAGGCATATCATAATACACGTAACAGTAGTGAACATAATAATTGTAAGATTACCTAACAAATGTACACCCGCTCTAGTTTTGACTTCGCGGTCTAACACTAGGATGAAGAATTTTTAAACGGCAAAAGTATTTTTGTTCAATACCAAAAAGTATAAGTATTTTACTATCGTATCGTTTAGATTAAAAGTTTTCGTCAGGTGTCTTTATTAATTACCAATTCTTTAATGAGATCTTATTTTCTCCCTATAACGGGATAGCAGATTAACAGCCATATTTTTATGAAATTTTACACGGTAACCCATCGCAAAATATAAGCTATCGCGAATAACGTTAGAAATTGATATACTAGAAATATTGTTTATAAGAGTAACAAAATCGATATATTCGAATCGATAATATATGCTTATTACAGTCTAGGAAAATTAAAAAAAATTATACAGCAATGAAAAAACATGAATAAAATAAAAACGTATGTATATCAAAAAAGAAACCTATTAGAAACATTTAATTGAAAACACAATCCTTATTAATGAACATCGAAACCTACCGTTGAATTTAAGTTTACCATTAAATTGAGTGGAAAGGGCAATTGGAGTAAGCAGTAAAGATATTTAGGTGGGCAGAAACGCATGGTTCGTGTCAGTTGTAGAAGAACTGTGGTACGGCTGAGTACACATCTCGCTCTCACTTTTGAGGCACAGTGCCGTTGTACAAGACAGAACGGGTAAGTAAAGTGGTTAATGGAAGTAAGTGCATTGCGTGAATGCAACTGAAGAAAGTGTTTCCGTATCAGGTTGCGCAATAGTTTGGATACCTTGCTGAAACTCTCTCTTATTTACATCTTTGCACATATAGTGGATTATACCTCATACTTAACCTCGAGTACTCATACCTCACGCTGCTATAGTGCTACAGTAGAAAATATATGTATACAATTAAATGAACATAATACAAAGCAGTGGAACCAGTTACGATGAACTAAGCATGCATGCGTAAAAGATATAGAAACTAAAAACTTGTATACGAAATTTGATAGTTACGCACGCAAATCTTATCTGATTGTACGGATCAATGTACTAATAAATACTACGAGTTGACATTATTAAATCGGTTTTTTTTAATGAACAAAAAAAATTTAATGATTTTTATAATATCGAAGATCGTGATGTAAGAATCATTGCGTATTACAGGCTATATTATTTTATGGGAAATATTTTTTGACAAAACTTTTTTTATCGATGGAAATACGATTGGATCAAAAATACTGTTTAGATTGTCTGATATCGCGAATTTTAATGTTATATATCTTAACACTGACATTGAAAGAAATACAAGGTCGAAGAAGCAAGTAGTTTACATTACGTAAAATTGTTTGATGAGTTTCCCTAATTCGTAACATGAAGACACTTTGCTGGGAGACGCTGAGTGGTTTTAAATAACAAGTTTTGATGTTGTTTAACCCTATGTCTTATAAACATTGGTCAACTATGTATGTCGTGCCATGGCGCTGGGATGTAGTTTCAATACGTAAATTCAATAAAATTATGACATACATATAATGAATTGACTGTATAGAAGAATATTCATTACAAATGTTTCGTCTTGAAGAAATTTGTATTTGTTCAGTTGAAATTACTTAGTGTTAATAGTAAATATTACTGAAATGGTACACTCAGTATTGGCAGGATGAGTCAAGAAAAACAAGATGTATCTCACTGGGATAAGTATTACATTGATCCAAGTCCGTGTTATTGACCATTGAAAAGTAAAAAGTAAGTTGAGTATATTATATTGTCTGGTCGGTGCACTCGCACAACATCAGCTCTCACGACTTTACTCATACATTTTAACTACCATTAATTTGGTTGAATCACCGGTCTGAAAAAAAGTAACTATTTCGAAACTTGCAATAATTCACAATAATCCATAAAAATCGAGTACAAGAAACATAGACTGTATAAAACTTAACAATCATATAAAACAGTTTTAAATCACGACTTATTAATCGTCAAGGCTTACATACCGTGTGTCCGGAATGAATTCAGTGGATCATCCGTGAATCGTAATAAAAAAAGTTTTTCTTTGAAAGTTTCTTACAGTTATAGCAGAATTAGTTTCTTTTTTGTAATCGTAAAGCAATCTTTTGATAAACTTCCTGTATCAGCAATACCATAGATACAGGGAGTTTCCTTGAAAATGCGTAAGCGATATTCGATCCGTAAGCAACCCCTGTGAGTGCTGCCATCTCTCGTAGTGAAACAAACGACAAGCGCGCGGACCACCTGCCAATGTCGACAAAAGCAGTCTCACCCCTTACATATCCGAAACGGTAACCAGTAACCCTCGAGGTACGGGCATCCTTGGCCGCGAATTTACTCCGTAAAATGGGTACGTGCCAGTGAAACGGCATTTCCGATCGGCTGCTCCTGTGACAGCTGGGTAGGGCGATGTGTCAGAACGAAATTCTTAAGAACAGTTACGGGCGACGCACTGGGACACTGTGTAGGGATCCCAAAGGATAATTCTGGAAGAGAAACATTTTTGTGAGTACAGTGGCGCAAAGGAATAGCGATATATTGTTATCTGCGTATGTAAATTAATTGAAACAATGTCAAGTTACTTATTTTATTATTCCTCTTATTAACACTTGACATCCTCATTGAGATATTTGACTGAACATTTAGCCGGCTGGCAACAGATGCTCAGTTCTTAAGAGAAGATGTCATAGGGAGTGCTGCACCCAAAGTGAAAAAATAAGAGGACTGACTCTTACGAGAGAGTGAATCCAGTGCCGATCCTTTTACAAAGCAGAGGAGAGTGCCTCGTACCCATTGGAACCTTCGTGATGGTCCTTCGTTCTTGTGGCGAGTGTACGTCATGTCATGGCGAATCTTGTTACGTTTTCATTCTCTTTTGTTAAGTGAACGTACTCTGTACTTCGAGTGGCTTTGTTCTGTTGCTTTTCGTGATAATTCTTGCACCGTAACAGCCTAAAGAAATTTCTAAAAAGTTTTTTGGTTTTAAGAGCACTATTCTTTCCCTAAAATAAAAAGGAGATGCAGGAAATTTTCGTAACGTTGATTTAACGTGCTGTTGATTAGCTACTTATCGGCTTTAGGTAGCTATTAATGAATTATCAATTTCATGTGATTCTTTTGGGTACTGTTACTGTCTTATGATTACTTCAGAATTTTTTTCAATCTTCTATTTAATCTATCACGAAGATGTGGAATGCCGTTGATGTGCTGCTTATTATTTCCGCATGAATATATCAGATGAAAGTATTTCTTGGTATGAGTAAAGTAAATAGCGCGTGGGTGTATGAATTAAGATAAGCAGGCTGTGGATAAGTGTTCTACGAATGTTACAAGTCTACAGCAGCTGAACCTCTGGTACTCTGCCATCTTGAAAAGCGTTTTTGAAGGTCGTCGTGTATAGTAACAATGTACAGGAAGGTTCTCATATCAGAATGCTGGCCACAAATGAATGTTAATATTCGGAAAGAAAATAATTTTACGAAAGAAATATATAAATCGTATTCGAATACATTCCCACATTATCTCAAGGGTAATATGATTTGTTATCGACAACAAAATTAACATATTTACTGTTTCTAAAATTCATATCTTAAATTTTAATTTATCAAATATGTAATGCTTATGATTACTAATCGTATTTATCAGTTAACCACTTCCTATAATAATTATCACTCTGCCAATAGTAACACAGAATTCCAAGTGGACTTCACGTATCAAATATTAAATCCATCCGTACAATTACGAAAATATCCATATTTACATCCTGACAAAAACTACTGTACAGACAAAAATTTGAATAAATTGTCAAATGTATCTCTTTCAAGAGACTTTATTTCGTTATTGAATCAAAATTATATAATATTGCAAAAAAGCACAGTCAGACGTAACAAATAGATATTGTATTATAAAATCCACGTCTCCCCATTAAGTTCAACCTTATCGCTCAAATATATTATCTTTTGGCACATACACATAGGGCAGATACCATGGGTCGATACATCCAGGATCATAACGTATAGTCATATTTCTTATGGCAAGTTCAAAACAGCAAAAATGTTTTCCCCACTGCGTAAGCTATCCGGTATAGGTAGCGATTATCTAACAGCTGTCCGCAATAAAGCAAGTGGGCTAACTTGGTTGCAGGGCAGAAACAATCGATAACTAAGTGAAGCGTATCCGATTAAATTACATTATTAAACAATTTTATCAATAACGTCTAGACCGTGGAATATATTGGACTTGTATTTTCGAGTTTGACATTTCAAATTCATAATTAATAGTCAGGTCGGCACTTGCCGAAAAGAGGAAGTGAACCATCGGATGTTCACTTATTAAGAGCTTTCTGATATCTGCCAACATGGGAATATCGATCCAGTCTAACTTTACTAGTCCGCGCATATGCCTTCAGTAGGGCACACGTGGAAACAGGAGTCACATATTTCTATATATATGTGTGTTCAATTATTCTTTTCTCACTCTTTTATTTATTCATGGAAACTTGCATAAATCTTGTGCACGTATATATGTATGTATGCATTTGCATACGTATCCACTACTATTTTGAATAACAGGACACGCGAAAAACGTAATTAAAATTATAGATACGGTATATACTCTGAAATATGAAGAATAGCAGTTAGTTATTGAAAATATGATTTATTTAGACAAATATGCACGAACAAGATAATTATTCGGATATATAGACACTTAACATCTTTGGCTGTTTATATTAAATGCGTATGCTTGATTAATCATGCAGAAAATTATATATCAGTTAATTAATAACCATATTACTGATAAGCGAATCATAATGTAAATGAAAAAAGTGCTTTTAATTAGTAGTAGTAGTATTTTGAGAATTTAAAAATTATCTTCAAAGCATTATAGTTATATCAAACTCAAATTTGCTGGCCAATATTGTATTATCTATCCATCCGAGTTATCAGTAAGTACTCGTTTTTATACTGGGTCGGAGCAATCGGGAGTTGAACAAAGAGTTACTTTTATTAGCGATCGATATCTGCGAATCGTAGAATGTCGCTCTTTGCATTCTATATACAATACAGTATACAATATGCATGTGTGGTGGAAAAAGGAAGTCGATACCTACCTGTGCAGTATATTCCTTGACACCAAAGATCGTATAGTCTACTTTCACACCCGGTTGTGAAAGTATCGAGGTAAAAGAGATATATTTAAAAAATATAATAAAGATTTAATTTGATCTGACAATTATTTAAATTTTATCAAGCAACGGGAATGTTAGTTGACAAAGAATTCATAATTATTACAATTTAAGTATTTAATGGGTATGTAAGAAAGTCCACGACTTGAGATGACGGTAATTTTATCACTCAAGGTAACGAGCGACGGTAAATATGCCTTGTAAATAAAACGTCAGATACGACTAATGCCAGGAATGATAGCAAAAATAAGAATGATGATCACGGTAGTGGTCTAAATAGTAATGATGTAGCTGTGATTAATAAAACTTTAAGATTCAATCGGGCATATCGTAATTGTTTATTAATTTTGATTGTGTACCTATGAAATAGTGGTTGTTACAGTTCATGGATAATTTCATTCCTGTGAATCGAATGGAGCAAGACTAAATTATCATAATGATGTTATGAATATTTATGAAATGAAGCATGCCTGAGATATGATAACAAGACGGATGAATTTAAAGAAAATTAACTTTTTTTCTTTCAGATTGCTAAATAGTTAGACGAATTCTTCTCATTATGGGCACGACAAACGCACAGACCGATCCGGAGCACGGTCCTGACGAAGCTAATCCTGGTGGGAGTTCGATAGAAGCTTTTTTCGCTGAATCGGTTATACTTATCACTGGGGCAACAGGATTTCTTGGAAAAGCACTTCTCGAGAAGCTTCTAAGATCGTGTCCCCGACTTGCCACCATTTTTGTACTTATCCGTCCCAAAAAGGGCCAGACAATCGAGCAAAGACACAAGGAATTAATTAACAATCCAGTTAGTATTTTAAATTATTACAAAAATCATCGACCATCTTCAATTTTGTGTATTATCATTAATTAAACTTTGTTTGAATTTAAGGTATTCGACAGAATCAGATGGGAATTCCCTGGTGCTCTGAACAAAGTACTTCCAGTCAAGGGTGACGTCAGTCAAGCAGAACTTGGCCTCAGTGCTGAAGACAGAATGATGTTATGTCAACGAGTTAATATAGTTTTTCATAGTGCAGCTACCGTCAGATTTGACGAACCGTTAAAGGTCGCGGTGAATTTGAATACAAGGGGTACAGCGTATATGGTAGAACTATGCAAAAGTATGAGAAATCTAATTAGTTTTATTCACATTAGCACGGCCTATAGTAATGCAGATCAGAAAGAAATCAAAGAAAAGATCTATAAGTGAGTGAATAGTTTACATGATACATAGTTTTGTAGTTTACTAATTCACATAATTATATTAAAAAATTATTTAATGCCGATATAATTTTTACAGTACAAAAACAAAACCTCAGACGATCATCGACATGTGCGATAATTTGGATGATGAAACTACGGCAATCCTCGAAAAGCGATTGATAGGAAAGCATCCGAATACTTATACTCTGACGAAAGGTCTGGCTGAGCAAATTATATTCACTAGAGGTAGTGAGTTGCCTGTCGCTATTGTTAGACCAAGTATAGTATGTGCTGCTTATCAAGAACCTTTTCCTGGCTGGGTCGATAACGTTTGTGGAATTACAGGTACCTAATGATATTCTTAACTGTTATACAATCGATATATTATAAGTCAACTGTTTGGATATTAACTATAATTCGTGTCTTTTTTATTGTCTAAAGTCTCATGAAATTTAATGTTATGCGAATCATTAATTTCAGGTATTATGATGGAAATTGGTAGAGGTACTATCAGAAGTATCATATGTAATAAAGATTTGGTAGTAGACGTAGTGCCTGTCGATTATGTTGTGGACACGTTAATATGTGCATCGTGGCACAATACAATGCGGAAAACAAATGTTCTTAAAGTATACAATTGTACAAGTGGACCGTTTAATCCTATTAAGTAAGTTTTGTATGATATAAATTAATACAATAGTGCGCAATATTCATAATTTAAATAATCACAAAACTTGTGTATTTTACAGATGGGAAGAATTTGGAAGTTTGACAAAAAAACATGCGATAGATTCACCCTCGAAATACGTTATGTGGTATCCAGGATTTACTTTTAGAAAAAATAAATTTATACACAAGCTCGCTGTAGCTGTGTTACATTTTCTACCAGCTTTCGTGGTAGATCTTGTTTTACGATTTCAAGGAGGAGAACCGATGTGAGTTGACAATTTCATTCAATTCTTCTTATAAATTTCGATATAACATATGATTATAATTGAAAATTATTTATTCTACTAGCATGATGAAAATTACAAAGCGATTTGAGCGTGCTGCAAAAACCGGAGAATTTTTTGCGGTAAATGAATGGCGATTTCATGGAGAAAACATGAAAGAGTTGGCAAAATTCGTAAAAGCGACTAACGACGCTAATAATTTTAATGTCGATATTACCAGCATGGATTGGGATTCTTACGTGCACCAGTATATGCTGGGAATTAGAAAATATATTCTAAAGGACAATCCTGATACATTGACCAAAGCCAGAAATCGATTGTGCAAGTAAGTCTTGACGAGTGACTAACTTTTCTTATATATCTAATTTTATTAATAATTCATGTAATTAATGCAAAAATTGCTATTATTTCAGATTATATTGGGCAGATAAAATCACTCAGGTACTCAGCTTGTTCGTCCTAGTAAAAATGATTGGACGCATTGGTCGGTGATGTTTATGAAAAATTACTCGGCTAAATGTAAACGTATTCTTGATTAACACACAATTGCTGAAAAGCTCTCAAAAAAGAAGAAAGGTGTATTATGTACATTCACCATTTATTTTTCAATGCAAATCTCGACTAGTAAGCTGAACATATTAGTAATACCATTTACATCGCTTGAAGCGATCTATGTGTACGAATTTGCATCGTGGGTATTATGCATTTTTCGACAAAATGCAATCAACAAATGCTACGTCAAAAATTCATGAAAAATTTTACATATGTGACCTTTGCGCACGTGTACACATATCGTTTTAACATATTTACATATATGCGAGATGGTCGTTTGTCAAAAATCAATAAGATTTGTATTTTTTTTTTTCTGGGAAGTACGGGTGTGTAGATATTGATTAATTCAGTCTAGAAATGTATAATATATCATTATACAGTACGACGACGCAGTCGGTCGGTCGGTGGAATTGGGAAAAATATCTCTAAAAGGAAGAAGGAAGGGGCAAGTAGTAAATGGATATATAATATATTTGAAGTCTTGCCATTAAGTCAGAATTTAATTGGTCGACGAATAGTGCCATGTGCATGACACATAATGTCTCGTTCAATTATTTCACGTTTATAAATGTTTAACGAATGGCTCTCGTTACTTTATTATACGCTACTCCTAGACATTGTCAACATAAGTGTAAGATCAACTTGAAATACCTCTTAAATGCTGCCCATCAGTTATAATGAATTAGCTAGATAACGTAACGATTACGATACATAAGGAATCAAAAGTACTATAATAATTCAATCGATTAATTCGAAGCCATGACACGATGGAATAATTATTACGAACATCGACTTCGTGTGTCTTATGAATAAGATGAGGCAAGCGATTTCGTGAAACTTTTTAATGAAAATTCTTTCATCAACTTTCATTTGCATTCTGTCAGTTTTAACACGTTATACTGCACACCGGGTACAGCGCAGTGTATATGCTTATCAGTGCATTACGGGCAGCTAGTAATGATATGGCTATTTGCAAATCATACGATATTTGACTATAAAATGCTGCAGTTTTACTGTTAAATTTCGACATAGTTGATATGATCAAACATGTACTGTGCTATACTTTGAAGTAATTAATTAGGGAGATTCTGTATAGCTAAAAGCATTTGCATTACCTCTTATGATCGTAAGATAGGCCGACCACAAAACTTTGCAATTTACCTTACAGAAAAATTCAAGCAGTTCCTCTTTATTACTGATCTGAATAAAAACTGCCACTACTTGAAAAACACAATCCGTGTTAAGGATCACCTGGTGCATTATGAACTTTTGTCATATCCTACCGATTCTAAAAACTCGCTCGATATACCGTACAATCAAAGACTAACCGAAAGGCTTTAACATAAACAAAGTTATACGTTTTCTTATGAGCACTATAAGTTATGCATATTATGTACTTTTGCGACGTAATAAACGTGTATACTGAGATGTAATTATACAATAATAATAATGTTTTTAAATAAAAAAAGCTCGTTCTTTCTTACAACACATCATGATTATTTTTTAATATAATACGTAATGAGAATGAAATTTGAGTTATCTTACCAGCCATCTTACCGGCCATCATAAATGCAACATTAACCAAGTACATGTTTTGTCTTTAAATTTTGCTTACTGGATTTATGTCTGCTTATTCAAAAACATCGAACAAAAATATATTAGCTATGTATCTAATATACTTGTAATATTTTATTTTAAATATCTTACATCATACCATAAATAATATCTTGAATTATATCGACGAATAATAATTGCGGTGGTGATTTCGTATTGTGCTTTCTATTTCTAATTAAAATTATATAAAGAAATTATCTGAAGATTATATTTCAACGAAAAGATATCATAATCTTTTGTAGGAACGGTCTTAAAATAAATATACATGCAGTGTTTTTTTTAAACCGCCTAGCTATCCAGGGGTTGATGGACCGATTTAATCCGGCTTGTAATTCCTAAGTCCGTCCCCACCGCCTCTTACTCCGACTACAGTGGATGTAATGTGTTCTTTGATACCTTG
The DNA here is from genome assembly GCA_030142655.1 of Trachelus tabidus. Taxonomy (NCBI): domain Eukaryota; kingdom Metazoa; phylum Arthropoda; class Insecta; order Hymenoptera; family Cephidae; genus Trachelus; species Trachelus tabidus. The sequence goes on along the minus strand of JARQTI010000415.1, from coordinate 1,605,657 downwards.
CGATGATAATCGCACCACAAGTTTTCATTAATATAATGAGTACATGGAAGTTAATTCAGCGACGCTGTTACGATTTACTTTCGTACAGATATTCGCTACTTGTAATATTAATTGCGTTCACCTGTATATTCATCGGCATAATACACTTTGGAGAGGTTAGATTTACACAGATCATATGTAACAATAGACCGCATAGATTTTTATTAAATGATTTATCAATGAGAATACTCCTTATTTCTTACATTTTTATAAAATTTGAATTCTTTGATATTCCCATTTTTAAATTGTATATATATTTATTTATACAAATATATTATTTATTTATCAATTCAGTAAAAGAAGTATTAATAAACTTGTATGGAGAGTAGAGATGGTTTGTATAACTACGATCTGAATGAAAGTTATGTTTTAAGCTCTATCATTTCAATCTATTACTTTAAAAACTTTATATTTATCAAGTAGATTTTTATTTTATATTTTGTAAAATGTAAGATTCAACATTTTGTTACAAAATTGTGCCGTAAACATTGATATCAATTTAGCAAAACAAATACTTACATACTCTGGATATAAATTTTTTTTTCAGGTGTGGATTGAATGGAGTAAAGAGAAATATGAAGCAGTCTTTCACTCTTTTAACGACAATATACTTGGCATATCTTTTCAAAAGAAATTGTGTCAGCATGTACCCATTGATGTAGTATATACTTGGGTTAACGGATCTGATCCAGTATTTCTTCAAAATCTTGAAAAATATATTCCTGTAACAGATGTCAACGTGGCTGTATCAAGATTTAACGATAAAGATGAATTGCGCTATTCTCTTAGGTCTTTGGAAATGCATGCCCCATGGGTTAGACATGTTTATATAGTCACCAATGGTCAAATACCAAGCTGGCTAGACATGGATAATCCACGAATGACACTCGTGACTCACGATGATATATTTCCTGAAAAAAGTGATTTACCATCATTTTCTAGTCCTGCAATTGAAAGTCATATACATAGGTACAATGTATAAAAAATAGTACTCTTTCTTGTAAGCAGTTTTAATAATGAAAATAATATTCAAAAATGCTTATACCATTATAGAATTCCTGGACTTTCTGATAAATTCATTTACTTCAACGATGATGTTATGTTGGGTGCTGAAGTTTGGCCAGAGGATTTTATAACTCAAGCAGGTGGCCAAAAAGTTTATCTAGCCTGGTGGGTTCCCGATTGTTCGGAAGTTTGTCCATGGGCTTGGGTTGGTGATGGAGCATGTGATCCTGCTTGTAACACAACAATATGCGAATTTGATGGTCAGATTTTTCTACATTATTTTATATCAATCTATATCAAATATTTCTTTATTCTTCAATCAACAGGTGGAGATTGTGATCCAACACCAATTTCTACTGACAGTGAAGCTATGGAGGATGGAAACGATTATCCATATAAATATTTGCAAGAAACACAAATAAGAAATCAAGATGCAGTGAAAATGTTAGATATTATAAAACGAAGAAGTAATGCTCCATTGGCTAATGCCAGCACCAGTACATCATTATTTCGAACATTGAAGTCTTACGGTCAAGCAGTCTTAGAAGATAATAAGAAGAAAATGCACAGCACCAACAGGCGTAACGAATTTGAGGAGCATGATATTAATAAAAAATATGAAAATGCCAATAAACAAGATGGCATACAACAAACAAATACAACGAACGTAGAATATACAATAAATTCGAATTTTTTGGATTCAAATCATTTTAATTATACTGAAAGACGTGCACAACTGAACCATTACCTTAATGATGACATCATTAACCTCGTGCATGTGAATCATTCTGAAAAATCAAATAAATTAAAGCATTCAAATAACTGGAAGCATAGAAATAGACAATTGGATACATACGCCGAATCTCTCTTACATGTTAACAAAATCTATAATACAGCTTACGGATTTGAAAGACGTAGAGTCCCTGCTCATATGCCTCACTTACTTGACAAGTGGATTATCATGGATATGCAAAAACGTTTCCAGTTAGTATTTAAAAAAACATCCAATCACAGAGTAAGAGATGCGGAGGATATGCAATTTGCATTTTCATATTTTTATTTTCTAATGAGTGAAAAGCGCGACGTATCGACTGCAGAAATTTTCGCTATGTTTGACACTGATAAATCAGGGTAAGTAACTTTAATATTCATCATTGATTTTATAAGTTAATTTGTTGTTATATCGTTCGTAGGACCTGGTCGGATAGAGAAATTAGAACTCTTTTGTCAAGGCTTTATCCATTGCCATTGGATTACAGTTTAGTTGTAGAATTTGAGAACATAATATCAAATTGTTCTCGCAACATAGAGCTTATAAAAACTGTAGAATCTCCATCTGGAGAAAGATATCTGGATTCAACTCTCGTAAGTATCTATATATGAATATATAAAAACTTATTAATGAAAATAAACATAATAAAATACGTCAATCTCCTTCAGCCAGTGGTTACGAAAGAGTTAATATTAAAATGCAATACGATCTCTAAAAGACTTAACGCCAAATTTGGTAAAAGCAGGCGTTACAAATATGAGATAATTAAAGCTGGAAGGAATGAAATTTTCGAAATGCTGACCAGTAATGTGTCGCTGACTGTTCAACTTTTGGATGAAATAAGGCGCGATCCTAAGTAAGTAGTGAATCTAGAATATATTAGTATTTAAACAATTCTTCTGAACATTCCACGAAACAGTATGGACTTAAACTAATTTCAGGAAATTTATATGCTTGAATGATGACATGGATCCGACACGTCGTTCTGAAAATGATGTAGTTCGGGCACTTCTCAATGATTTTTATCGATCTCTCTATCCTTTAAGAAGTAGTTTCGAACTACCGTCTCAGTATCGAAATCGCTTCTCTCATCGTCATGAGTTATTCGAATGGAGAGCGAGCCGTATGAAAGCTCGAAATTTGTTGCTAACTTTATTAGTCCTATTGCTAATTGCAACACTATATCATTTGTTCCATCATCAAGTGCGAAGACTATTCAGAATGCGAACACTGCCTACTCTTCTTGTTTAACGTAAAGTATTTTATGTTAAACGTCATTGGATCATGTTAACTCACAATCGTCGTTGAGTCGATGTTCTAAGATTATCAGCTTGTGACACTTCAATTTATTGCTATTTTTTAACTGTTTCTCTTTAAGTCGAGCGATGAACTAGAAAATTTGTTCATAGCTTTGTGTATAAAAATTACGTAGGAATCTCGTTATGTTGAACTGCGATGGATTTTGACATATTGGTGAAAAGATTTTTGTATAATATCTAATATGTAATTGAGTTTTCGTTTGTTTTATAATATCTAACATATAATTGAGATAATACAAATCACTCTCTGATCAGGACTGAATTTATAATTTTTCTTTAAGGTACGTGTGATTAGATGATGAATAGTGTTAAAAAGTTTTTTTTTACTAACGTAGCATTTATTAGATTGTAAAGAAGGGGACTGACTTCCAACATTAACAGAAATACTATTACTGTGATACGTTATAGAAGGTACCATATAAGATTAAATTAGGGATACGTAAAAGGTTACAAAGATCTCGTTTTATTTATTACAATAAAAAGGAAAATTTTACTCATCCATTACAACTAGACTGAAAGTCTTGTTTTTGTCTGACAGGTAGTAGTATAGGGTATCCAAAGTTGATTCACTTTTTTAACATATATATGTGAAACGTATAATCCAACGTTTTGTTAAAAAATATTCGCAAGTTATTATAACGTTGAATTAAATATTTAAAAATCGACTCATGTATATCAAGTATATTTGAATCAAAATATCTCTCAATGAACCGTAGGGTTATGCATCACATAGAATAAAATAAGTGTTCTGTCATCGAAAACTCATCGAAAATCAAATATTTCAAATAGTAATCGCCGTATTTTAGAATTATTTAATATGGTTGTCCCTGTGTAGCTTTGACTAATGTTTCAGTGTTGCTATTTTAATATCTAAAAATTTACAAATTAATGTATTCATGAATTTTTACATATTCCTAACAGCTTCGTTGTTTTTATTTCATTATCATATCTTTATTGTTTAGAGGGGATTTAATATTATGCGTAAATTCAATTACGTACGATTATTTCCTCATATTTGCCTAGCTCGTGATAAATAATAAACGATCAATTACAGTTCCACTTTATGACATCTTAAGAAACTGTAATTATACATAAAGTATATTATACATTGATCGTGTATTGTTCAGCTTGTGATTTAAGTAACGTACTCAGAAAGGTTTATAATTTGTTATCGTGGTTATTGGCGTATTTCTTATAGTCAGTGGAACCCCCTGTATGAACGATTATTTGTTAATAAGAGGAATATGAATATAAGCGAAAATAGAATGTATTATATTTTCTAGTACAAGTCTTTTGAAATTTTGATAGATTTAACTATAGAAGATCATATGCAATTTTCATTATCACCTAGTCACTTAATGACAATTGCACTTATACAACCCAGTGTATACATTATGCAGTTTCATAGAAATTTGTATGAAACTATAAAATTGATTATAAATATATCACTGTTAAAAATATATTTATTAAGTGACAATTCTACAATATAATGTATCAACAATATTTATGTATAAAAATAAAAGTAGTATCTTCAAGTTTTTATCTTAACAATCTTGCGATTTGCTCGCAACGTTCAAAACGGTTAACAAAGGTAATAGAAACTTCAATAAAATGAATTTTTTAAATTATTTAATCAAGTTACATTATATAGGGGTACTTGGAAAATGTCTCGATCAAATTTATTTGTCGTTCAAATATGACTACGTGTTATACGACTTATCAATGAATGTATGGAAATAATATTTTGAGATTATAGTAACGAATTCTGTTTGTACATCTTTACATTTACAAAATAAACTATCTTAATAGCGTACTGAAAGTATTTACTGTGTAGATGATAAGTCATCTTCGGAATCTTGAATTTGTTGTTTGCCTAAGGGAGGACAATGAAAATGGCGAATATTTCTTGGCCCAACCATTCCTTCCTGCCGCCTAGCACAATCACTCATCCATATTGCAACATTAGCTATTTGTTCTGCTGATAATCGAGGACCTATCCCTATTATTAACAATATAATATAATTTGTAGAACTGATTTGAATTCTTCATCGTTGATGATTAAATCCAATCAATGAAATCGTACCTGGTATATTTGGGTAATATCTGAGCAACGTAGAATCATCGTCAGAATGTGATCGCTTCCTGTCAATACTCAAATCTGATCTATCTGGACTTTTACATTTTTTTAATATCCCATCTTTATCTAGACTTTTCACACTAAATTCATTCTCACTCAAATTTTCCTTTATGAATTCTGTAGAAATATGTGTTTTGTCTTGATGGTTTATAACCGTACCATCGGTTACCGTATTATCATTTACTAATGCTGTACCATTCTCTTTTTCTATATTGACTAAGACCAGTTTCTCTTCCCCATGAGATTCGACATTGCCAACATGATTTTTTGTCGTGTCAATTACTTCCTTTTTCTCATTGACAGAACCTAAACGAGAATGGGAATTTTGTTGTACATTTTTATAATATTATATTTCTAATCTGTAAAAATTTACCATTATCCTCGTTCGCAGCTTTAGAGTTTATATTGATATCTGTATTCTGACTTAAAGTTGAATTTCCACGCTCAATAGCAATTTTATCCGATTCACTAGATAATCTTATTACCTGAGCTGAAACATTTGATCTCTCTTGATCAGAGTCGTGCACGGCAAAATCCGACAGATCCTCATCAAACGATTCTCTTTCAGAACCATCGCATCGTAAACCAGCTAAATAACTAAAGTACATAAAATTACAATTGATCTAGTTAGTTATTTGCCAGTTATGAATACGAACCCATAAATTTCCATAAATAATGTAACAGGAATCATCGCAGAACCACCATCAGATTCGTGAGTGAATAATTCACAAATAACAATCATCGTCTCAAATAGACTAGAAGTAAGAAGACCGGCAGCAATTGCAAGAAACTTTTTCACTTGACATTCTTGACGAAATTTTCCAATTATCATTATTAAATTCAAATCTTTACGATCCAAACAAAGACATTCCCAGCGACGTAAAATTGTCTTCATTGATAAAACCTTATTGTAATCTAAAAATCCAACATTAATTATTACATTGAATCCACACATTATATTCCTTCCCTCGTTCTTTAAAAGTACTATATAAACAACTTTGAACAAAATACCTCCAAATTGCCTAAGAAGAACTTTTAGAAATCCCAAAGTCAATCCAGAAGGAGTACTCGGTGGAGGATACTCCAATCTCATCTTCGTAGGTGGATCCTCACCTTCGGCTAAAGCCCGAAAATAAGCACTGGACCATTTAAGGAGATCATACGGTTGTGTCCTAATGGCTGCTTTACAAAATTGTTTCAAAATCATAGGTAATCGTGGTGGAACGTTAATTTGTTGAGTACAGTAAAGCTGCTCGGCCAAAGGCATTATTATAAGAAAATTCAGTAGAATTTTAACAATTTTTATATAACCCAAAAAAATGACTGGAAAAAATAAACTATTTTTTATACTTGTAGAAAAAAATTCATTAAATAAGTTAACGACGCGAATTAACAATTTACTGTACGAGGTAACTGTGAACACTCTAGAATAAAATTGGACTTGTTTCCATTCGTGTTGGTACCACGTTTCCTTGGAGACCATATTGACAGAGCCGTAAGGCTTAAAGTGGGAACGTGTACGTGTACACTGTACACTGTACGTATATACTTAATACCCAATTCTAAATAACGTGTAGCTAATATAATATAGAATATGACATTTTATAATTCCATTAGATAACAATACCTTAAAGAAGTTATTGTTCCCACCAGTGCCTGTATATCTCTTAGAAAGGCAAAATAGACATACATATACAATTATTTTATAATACTTAAAAAAAACTGATGTATCATACTTCATCTAGTGATTACAATGCAATATAGTAATGATTCCTCAGTTAAAATACTTAATGGATTATCATGATATGTATATGTGTGAAATTAAATTCATGGAAAAATTCCTGACCGCTTGGATTTCACATATTATCTCGTTTTGCGGTCGAAGATGGTCAGACAGGTCACGTCAGAGCTCCACTTATATAATGATTTCAAGAATAAAGCCTCGGTAGAGTTCTTGCGACGTTGGCGAGATGATGAATTTTTACAAAATGATTGCACGCGTAGATTCGGATCCAAGGGAATATATATACAGGGTGTCCCGTTTTAACTTAGACGCTGCAATATCTCGGAAATAAGGTGTTTTTGGAAGATTGTTTGAGACAAAAGTTGTCGGGCTCGAAGGGGGCCATCTAGTGAGATACCTAAATTTTTGGCTTGGGGCCTGTGTTCGGCCCTGTGAGGCCCAAGTCTATTTTTTAAAATGAGAACTCTCACTTTTTATTGAAGATTTGTGTTGTATGAAAAAAGTAAATAAGTTTTGTTCCTGATCATTTTTCGATAAACCCTCTGCAAAAGGTGCAAAAGACCCTCGAAGTTGAATTTTGAAATACGTTGCAAGTTCCGGTTTTTTGTTAGTGATAATAGTAATAAGGACTGGCGATTTGATAATCTGAATTAATGTTGGACACCGCGACAGTGTTGGACTCAATCAGGCGCAAAATTCATTAAACAATTTTTAAATTCATATTAAAATCATTTTTAAAAATGAGAATCCTGGCGCGTCTTGAGGTCTACATATCGTGCGACTAGGGAGAAAAAGCGGAAAAACAAGCATCCCGGAATTGTGAAAGGCAAAGGGACTCACAAAAAACGATCAACCTGAAATTGTAACTTCTGACGTCAAGTTCGTAACCAGGAACCTCAACAACCACCTTATACCAGGTTTCATATAAATTATATAAAGTTTTGAAGTTTTAGTCACTGTATTGAATTCGCCATTCTGAATTTCGAATTTTTTACTTCAAATTCAAAATCAGACTTCAAAAACCGTCTTATATCAAGTTTCATACAAATCATGCGAAATCTTGACTTTCGGACAATCTTTTTAAATTCTATCTCACTGTGTATTGGCTAGGTCGTTCATTGATCTTGCCTTAATTGGCAGGATTAACATCCTGTAGTTTCAATTTAATCAGATTATCAAATCGCCAGTCATTACTATTATCACTAACAAAAAACCCGAACTTGTAACGTATTTCAAAATTCAACTTCAAAGGCCTTTTGCGTGTTTTGCAGAGGGTTTATCAAAAAATTATCATGAACAAAACTTATTTTTTTTTCATACAAATCTGCAATAAAAAATAGAAGTTCCCATTGAAAAAAATGAACTTGGGTCTCTCAGGGCCGAACACAGGTCCCAAGACAAAAATTCAAGTATCTCACTAGATGGCCCCCTTTGAACCCGGCAACTTTTGTCTCGAACATTTTTTTTTCCAAAAACTCCATGTTTCCGAGATATTGCAATGCCTAATTCAAAATGGGACACCCTGTATATATATTTAACTTATATATTCACGTATTCATATTCATATATTAACGTATTGGCTGCTACATATATATAACAGTGAATACGTTAATCACTTAAACAATTATAACACAGCTTATTAATTCTGTATTACCATTTCTCTAAATTATTATTTGTACGAAAAATTAGTCAGGCAAATTTAAGAAGGAAAAGGACGGTGTTACGATTTTTCGTATATTGTCGCCAAATGTCTAATATAATTAAGTAGTTAGTTGATGAGGTCTTGGCTTATCGACTATCAAAAAAAAAGAAATTCTGGGATGAATGGCGCTTCACTAGTAAAACCGGCTGCAGTTGTAACCCAGTGAGGAGACGTGTGGTATCGCGTGAGAAGTCATGTCACTTATTAACTTTTACATTTTTCTGGGACTAATTATTGCCTCAGGTAAAAAGAAAAATATGGTCGTCAATGAGTAACTCTATGCAGCAAATATTTGAATTAGCACTGTACGTGCAATGCCAGTAGAGAAGAAGATATAAAAATTTGCAAATTAATATATTAAGTAATTCACACATAGTTTATGAATGAATATTCATAATTAATTAGAATCCACGCATCCATTTAATGATGGAAAATTAATTTTAATATTACAGGAAATTCGAATGAACAAAACAAGCTTTTCAATGACTTGGAAAAGGTGATAAAGTCAGTCTTCAAGCTCGTTCGCGAGCCAGCTGTTTTTAATTTGTATACGAGGTACGTAAGGATAGAAATTGGAATATTAGTTTTTAATAATATGTCAGGTATTTAACAATGACAATCAATTAACCATATGTGACAGAATCACTGACACTTTCCAAACATTGACGGCTTCACAATTTTTACATTTTAAGACGCATTCATACAGATCACACGGAGACGACCATAGACGCCTTTAAGACATCGGTGAGGCATCAGAAAGAGCAATAACAGATTTCTTATGTCATCAGTCAAGTCATTCCGTAATAATCTCTATAAGATGTCTAAAGGATTTAAAAACTTTGAATTCTTAGAGAGCTTCGAAAAAAGATGTCTGGCGGAAGTCTTTTAGACTTATATGTTATCCGGGCATCTACGATTTTATATTAATCATTGTTCAGTTAATTTAATTCAAGCATGTGACATATGTAAGTTAAGGCTACAATATGTACCGTAAAACCGGATGGTAAATTGAATCTTGGGGAAATGATGAAGCTCGCGATTTGACAGCATAGAACGATCCAGTAAAATGTTTAGTTTGCTTTTAGGTTCAAGATAATTGTAACCGTAAACGCATTAATTTTTCAAATGATATGTACAATCGGTAATCACCGCGTTCTATTCTCAGCGCTGACGCTTCAGTAAGTATCATGGATGCGTGAATATCGCGGACGCGCCTTCTTCTCTCATTGAATGATAAAATGATGGGGAGGAAAATGAAAGAATTAATAGTCGAAGAATATGTGGAATTTAATAATTAATCTGAACTCGTATAATTAATAGTTGTTAATTCACCTTAAATTTGTTCTCCTTATTAAATTATACACTGCACTTTACATGCGGGAGAATTAAATATGGAAATTAAATTGAAGGTATTTCACCAAACTTAGAGAAATTATATTACACTTTTCGCAATGTCATTTATACGCAAGTATCTTATATGTATACAGGGAAAATCCATTTGGCGAGGAACAATTGTTTTTACACAATACGGAAGTTTTATACGCGTCCCACTTCAATGAAACCCGACCGACGAAGTTTATCATACATGGATTGAGCGATACAGGAAGCGAAGCGTGGGTGCGTAATTTAATTGATGGTAAGCTTTTTATATAATTTTAATAATTATATGAACGTTATTCTGTATGGATTATTATGACTATCCAAAAATTTGTATAGAAGCGTGATAAATAGTTGAGTATTTATTATTTCAAAAACAAAGACGTAGAAATTTTACGACAATAAGGGTCAAATGGATTCGCTAAATACGGAATCGTCTTTAACGAGTTCAACGGTCATTGTGATAACAATTCAATTGATGATTTTATCATTTTTGTTGTAACGCGCAGTCATAAAGTAAATGATGTAGCGATACCACAGGATCATTTTGATTGTCTACAATCCAGTATGAAATGTCTACCTGGATTTTCAACTTTGTACTTCTTTTTTTTTTTAAGCATATCTACTACATGAGGATGTGAACGTGATAGTGGTTGGATGGGGCCCATTGGCTGCAGAATTATATCCGATAGCAGCAAACAATACGCAACGTGTTGGTGAATTTTTAGGAAGTTTCCTTGAGTTCTTGAACAGGGAATTAAATTTGGAATATAAGGATGTGCATATTATCGGTCATAGTTTAGGCTCTCATGTAGCAGGCTTCGCTGGCGCATATTTAGAAGGCCGTATAGGCCGAATAACAGGTACAAATTTATAATGAATTTTAGGAAACGTGACTATATAAATAAAATCCCATCAGGCTTAGATCCAGCTAGTCCTCTTTTCGAAACGATATCCGGTATCGTCGGCCCAGACTTTCGGTTGGATCCAACCGACGCTCAATTTGTAGATATTATCCATACAAGTGGACCCGCTTTTGGTTTTCTGGCGCCACTCGGCCATGCTGACTTTTACCCTAATAATGGAAAATTTCCACAACCAGGATGTTCCTTTTGGCCAACAACAAGTATGATATTTTTTTTGTATCAATAATAATAATAATGTATCGTCCTGTTAGAAGAGATGTATGGGTAAAACATTACTTTAAAAATGTTCTATCAATCTAGCATACTGTAGTCACTCTCGTGCGCATCAATTCATGACTGAAAGTATTGGGAGCACGTCCGGCTTCAAGGCAAGAGCTTGCGAAAATTGGAAGAAATACAAGGAGGGCCGCTGTGATTATAATCCCGTAGTTCTCATGGGAGAATATGCATCTACGTCGTAATATAATTTTTCCATTATATATAACGGTACTGTATGTTTAATTATTATACAACAATATTATTTTGGTGTTTCAGTTTACGTGGTAAATTCTACTTGACAACCAACGATGCTCCGCCATTTGCAGTTTAGTCAAACTAGTCAGAATGAGTTTGAGTAACCAGACAAAAAGTGATCGTGTTTTGCGACGTAAATTTTCGCGCTAGTCATTTTCTGTAAACTTTATTTATGCGTCCATATCTTCGTAATTGTATCTTTCATCTGATATTAAACGAATATACACGCTCATTGGGAATCTTCCTGATTTATTAGATGAGATTAAGTTTTTATTGTTCGTTTATCTTAATACTTGATTACAGAGTAGATGAACAAGTCAATGAAAGACAAGAAATGAAAAGTCACGGAAAAGCCAATGATAGATGTCAAGATGAAAGCGTAATAGATAATATCAAATATATAATTTACTTCTTCTTTTTGGACTTTTTGTTGCTAGATTCGGGAATTATTGCACCGGTTAAGTCAGCCAATTGTTTCTTCATTTTGAGCAAAATTTCAACTTGCGGTTGCCAAACGCTTTTTTCCGCTTTGGCCTTCATCTCGCGAACAAGGACTCCCTATTTTAGATAATTTTATATTAGATTGATACGTTACATTAACGACAATAATCTGTTTACCTGTTTTGCTATAGCTGCTTCCAAATCAGCAGCTTCTGTTATTCCACCGCCATTTTGTTCTAGTACTACTGCTGGCGTACTTTTATGTTTTTCTGTTCCCTGATCACTGGTTTTTACTGTATTGCTAGTTAAATCAGCCAACTGTTTCTTCAATTTCAATAGAATTTGTACCTGTGGTTGCCACACGCTCTTATCTTGTTTAGCCTTTAACTCTCTGACAAGAAGACCCTAAATTACGGTATTGAAGAAGATTGAAGAAGATAGTTTAAATGGTTTTTGAGTGAATAAAAAAAAAAAAGAAAATAATTACAAACCTGTTTAGCAATAGCTGCCTCTAAAGAAGCAACGTCGTTGCACTTTTCTATGGTCTCAGAGGAAACTTTTTGTATTGAACATTCTTGTTTTCCACCATACTTTTTCCTCAGCTCCTCAACTTTTTGATCATCTATCTTCGTGAATAATGGACTAGGTTTTCCGATCGTATGACCGGCTGGCAGTATTGTGGTAATAGTGTCTGGAATATATCCATAACTGGATTTATCTAATCCTAACTGGGATCGGACTTCCCTTGACGTATTGGGCATATATGGTGCAAGTAGTGCTGACAGCAATGCTACCAAGTTGCAGCAAATGCCAATGACCGTTCCAGCCTTTTTCCTAGCGATAATGAATAATTAATAAAAACGATGCGTATGCGGAATATCGCGCTAATGATACTCTATAGTTTATCTTACTTGTCATCGTCAGTGCCCTTCACCTTTACCCAAGGTTCCTGCGATTGCATATACTGGTTTCCGTGTTTTGAGATTGCAAGTATGTGTCTCAATGCATCTCTCAATTTAGCTTGTTCCAGAGCAGCAACGTATGATGAGAGTTCGCGTTGCGAGAGTGCAAGAACTGTTAGATCATCTTCTTGCGGTTCCATAGGTGGAACTCTCAAAGCAAAGTTTCGTTCCACGAACATCAAAGCACTAATGCATATGAAAAAATTATGCTTCAGTATGCAGACACGTTCAAGGAATATTAGTGGACAAATCAATCACTAACCGATTAATAAAATTTCCAAGATTATTTAATAACTCGCTATTGTTCTTCGTAGCTAAATCGACCCAATTAAAGTTCGAATCTTGACTTTCCGGTCTGACATACGCGAGATAAAATCTCCATACATCGGGAAGTATGCCAGTTTCTTTAGCATCTGTACCGAACACGCCAATACCTCTAGACTTTGAGAACTTTGTGTCCTCGTAATTTAAATATTCTAAAACATAAAACACATAAGAAATGTATTAGTTAATAAACTTTGAAAACTGTATAGTGTAATTTAAGTATAAAATGCATACCAGTGGCCATAATGTGCTTGACTAAAGTATGTCCTTGATCAGCTGCCAGCAGCGAAGCAGGAAACATAACAGAATGGAATGGCACGTTGTCTTTTGCCATAAACTGATACAAACTAACATCTACACCTTTAGGTTTCCACCATTGTTCATATTCTTTGGTGTACCTTTTTGTAATACTAATGTAACCCAAAGGTGCATCGAACCAAACGTAAAAAACTTTGTCTCTGTATCCTTCTAATGGTACTGGGATGCCCCATTTCAAATCTCTTGTTATACATCGTGGCTTAAGACCATCACGAAACCATGGTTTAGAAACAGCTCTAGCTACACTGGACCACTTTGCCTCAGAAGATTTTGCCCATTCCTGCAATCGTGGTTCAATCTAAAGCGAGAAGCAATTCATTAATAAACTTTGTGATTAGAAAATCATGGCTGCTGATTTTTAATTTACTGACCTTCGGCAAATCTAAGAAAAATTGTGTTGATACTTTTATCACTGGTTTGCTATTGCACACTTTACATCTGGGATTTATTAACTCGATTGCGTTAACTAGATGACCACATCCGTCACACTGATCTCCACGAGCATCTGTGTAACTACATCTTGGACAAGTTCCTTCCACAAATCTATCTGCTAGGAATCTTTGACAACTCTCGCAGAGTAATTGATCAACGTTCTCCGTAAATATGTAACCTTGTGATTGAATTCGCAAGAAAATTTCCTGTACAATTCTGCAATGATAATATAATAGAATAAATCACATTTACAGCAGTGAGAAGATGTATTGAGCGTCGTCAAACTTTTTGACTTTTCTTACTCAGTTTGTTCAGGAGTGGTCGTTCTGCCAAAATAATCAAATCCTATACTAAACCAACGATAAATGTCATTGTGTATTCCAAAGAATTTATCACAGATTTCCTGCGGTGTTGTTTTTTCTTCGACGGCTTTAGCCTCTGTTGCTGTTCCATATTCATCGGTACCACTGCAATAATACAATATTTATCAATATTTTGTACCATGTTGTTAACTGAAAATAGGCATAATAAAAAAGAGTTTAGTAGTATAACGGTGTTATTACCAGATAAAGAGCGCATTGTAATTTCTTTGACGACAGTATCTGAAATCAAAAGCATACTAATAATGATAATTGAATCTTTAAGTAAATATTATGAAAATGTTCACATACCTAGCAAATATATCCGCTGAAAGTACACAACCAATGATATTTCCCAAATGAGGAACGTTATTAGCATAAGGAAGAGCTGATGTGATCATTATATTTCTTTCGCCTTTAATGGGTAATCTGATTGGAACATTAAGTATTAATTATCAGTGTGAACAGCGCGTACTATCTTTTGCATAATTTCATATTTCGCTTACGTACACAGGATAGGGAGGTTCTTTGACTGTAGAATAACATGTTTCGATCCAGTTCTTCGCCACATTATTGAGTTCTTCTTCACTGACTGTTTCAATTTCCTGTTCCTTCAACACATTGACCTGAAATTTGCTCTGATCATTCTGATTCATTTTGAATTATCGATATGTTCATTTACATAGAGATAAAATTGCATAGAAGATATGAACTTACAGAATTAATAATATGCAGCACCATAAAAGATCATGAAGTATAGTTACATTAATGATAATCAGCAAGCTCAATTAAACGCATTTGTAATAAGAAAACCTTACTTACATCATTGAGTGCAGAGATTGAAGAACTGCTATCCTTATATGAATTAAGAGGAAACCAGGAAACAGCTTGAATACTGGCAATAGCCTTTAAACCTTTTTCAATGTTGAATTCTTCTATAGATTCCTATTTGGGAAAAAAAGTATTTAATGTAGGCAATGTATTTAAAAACACATTTTTTTCAGACTTTATCTAAATATTATAATTACCTGAACTATTGGTATGACTTCGATACCTTTTAACCAGTTATTCACAGTTGGGAACTCTGCTGCTATGTCTTTGCTTATATCCAAAAATGTTATAGTTGACCATAAAGTGGTCCAAATAGATAAATCTACTATTGATGGGTTACCCTTATCCTAGATGGACAATCATTTCATTACATATTCATTACATACATGCTAGCCTTTTAATGTTTTAAAACCAAAAATATTTATATTAGAATTCTGAGTAAATTTATATTTATACATGAGTATATTGATTGAAACTGTAATTTATTACCATAATTAAGTACTTCTTGTCTTTTAATGCTGCATTTAGTTCTTTTAAAAGAGACCAAATCCATGGTTTATGAGAAGTATCAAGTTTTCCTGATCCTCCATACGAGACCAATGCAGGCTAAGAGAAACATTATTTATATCAATAAATCTACGCCATGTGAGAATATTTGTACAGATAACAAATAATCACCTGTAATTGTGAAATATCCCATTCTAACCATTTATTAATATGAATACTGAATTCTTCACCCATTGGTACAAGAAACTGTACTGCAGCACTTATGCTAAAAATGCTTGTACCAGATGGCAACTGAAGCACAGGTAAGCGTCCGAATTCAGCATCTGTATAAATGGCATAAATAGATGATTTAATAAAATTGAATGCAGTTACAAACCAAATTAAAAGAATTCCTTCTTATTAGATTGTATATAATAACAGAGCTTATAGTTCTGTATAGAATGCATAAATAAAAACTTGATCATAATATTTTCTTAAATACCTTTGAAAATATTAATAGGATCATAATAATTTATAGAAATTGTTATAAAGAAGAATCCCAAAAATAATTAAAAAGCAGTTTAAGTAACTCACAATCCGTGGACACAGTTGTAATAGTGACATGCTGTTGACCGAGTTTGGCTGCAAGGACCAGCTTCAAAGCATTCGGATTACCATCATTGGTTACAATATTCATTTTTATTAATAAATTATTAAATATCTGCAATAAATAGAAAAATATGTTCACCGCACAACTGACACATGTGAGCAACACGTAAGATACGTATGGATCAGTATGGATTGATGGATACGTATGCGATGCAGAGGTTGTCAACCATTCTCAACGCTTCCTTCTTATGAGTCTGCTATAGCTAGAACAGTTTAAATTTCAGGGTTGCAACATAGCGATCATTGATAGAAATCATTGGATAGAAAAAAAATCTTCAGTGCTTGACTTTGATTTTCAATATAAGTATACTCATTTACTAAACAGTAATTCATAAGTCTAATAACTTTTGTTACGTGAACCTTTTTGGAACTGATGTATATTCGTTAACAGGTGTCATTAAAATATTGGTTACATTGCGTCATGGAGATTCAGACATTTGGACAAGAAGTTGCGATTACAATTACGTACTTCGAACTTTGAATAATAATATCACTATTTAGAAACTATTCAAGATAAGGGATTCAGATGATTACAGTCTTATATTCTTCAAGATTTTAATAGTTAGTTTTTCCTAAATCAGAGGAGTTTAGTTATGTAACTAATCTAGTGCAAAATATAATGGCATTGTATATGTAAATTATATATTACTGTTTGTTCAAATAGTCTTATCATTTTCATTCAGATTCAATTGTTTATAATGAAAATAAATTTAAAAAACCAATAAATTTTCTTTGCCACCTCGGTGGTTTGTATTCTTGTACTATTATATGTATATATATATGTAGAAATAGAACGGTGCGCCAGCGTGTTGAATGCTGCACATTGAAAATAACAGGCCGGTCTTCCTCGCTTGTTCCGTATCACATTTGACATAAAAAGTACTGAAATTCTTCTTGTAGATTGAACGAATACAATAAATTTAGACGTTGAAAATCGGTATGACAATCTGATTCAAAGTGCAGAGTGTCATTAAAAGTTAATAACGTAATAATGGGTACCGTTTACGCAAAGGTAAACTTTTAAAATAGACTCTTATAACCTAGCTATTAGATTCGTTTATATCCTCAGCGTGACAATATTAACGTAATCTCTAATAATACACCGTGGTTCATCTACACATGTTACGTTTGCTTAAAATATATATAGATTTGGTGTTGTCAATCCATTTTATATTCATTCATAACTTTATATAAATAGTCATGTAATTCAATTATTCAAAAAAGTGTATCTAATTTCCTAATAGTTTTACTTTGAAATATATCACATGTGATAATATGTAGCTTAATGATGCTAAATATCATATGAGAAAACAGTGTCTATGTGTAATTGTTTAATAATTATAATGAGAATAATTAGAAAATAATTTTTATTATTGTGATAAGCTAACTTTTGATAACATTTACTTTTTAGGAGTTCAGTAAGCCCAGAGATTTTGGCACACCATCTAGTGATAACACATCACAGAACAGATCCAATTTTCCAAGAGATTATGAACATGTAGGTTTATTTTTTTTATCTGTACAATATATTTTATTAATATTTTTTCAATGGATGGAATGTGACTGAGTTTATCTGGGAGAAAAGAAATGTTTCCTTCAGAATGAAAAGTGAGTTTTGTGATGACAGCTGGAGTATTGCATTGAAAATATATTTATTCTGATTTTGCATATATTTTTATAATGGTTTACCACTAATATGTTATATAGAACCATATGTTATCCTGTTCCAGTCAGCATATTTCAATAAAGAGCATGAAGCTTTATCAAGGAAACCAACAGCACCAGAAACAAAAACCATAAACTTACAAGAAGTAAAGGTATATGTAAATCAATTAATTAACGATATGACCCATGTACTCCCTTATTTTAAATTGCATTATGATTTTATAGGCAAGGGTAGATAAGATACACGTGGATGGTTTAATCCGTACAAAAGATGATATTGTCAAAGCACAAGTTAGTGAGTTGTTTAAGGCACAAGATTTCCAAGATGTTCTTGCGCGAGCGCTTAAAGTGCGTGAAAGATTGGAATCCTTGGGATGCTTTAAAAACATAGGTGTATACATTGATACAAGCAATGGTCCTGACGCAACTCCCGAAGGTGTTGAAGTATGTGAGCTTTACTTATTTGTATGAATAATACAAAAGATTCATTTTTTTGGGAAACTAATTAGTATACTGTATTTAGGTCACATTCACTGTGCGTGAACTGAAACGTATAATGGGAGGCATCAACACAATGGTAGGAAACAATGAAGGTGCTCTTATAATTGGAGCTCGAGCACCAAATATTTTTGGACGTGGTGAACGATTACAATTTGAATATTCATACGGGAATAAAAAATCTACTAACATCAATATCTCAGCAGTCAAACCATTTGTAAATGGCTCGCTTCACAAAGTGTAAGTCACTTAATTATGATTTTCGTATATAATCATTGATCTAACAAGTTTGACGTACTTCCAATTTTATAAACAGAACTATGTTAAATCAGCACTGAATTAACTTTCATTTAATTAACACAGATTAACTGCAAGTGTGTTCAGCACCGTAAGCGATTTGCCATGGTCCGGTTACAAGCAATCTGAAAATGGATTTCTACTGGACATGGCTATATCACCAGGCGCAACAGGCACGTTAAAACATAACTTCCAATATGAAGCAGCCTATCGAGAGGTCACAGCAGCGAAGCAAGTATCATTCCGCGTTCGCGAACAGTGTGGTCCAAGCCTAAAATCTGCCTTAAGACACATTTGTTCAATTGACAAACGAGATGGAATAATATTTCCAACCGTTGGTTCTCTTGTAAGATTCACGACCGAGGTAGCCGGCCTAGGTGGTAATATTGGATTTGTCAAAAATGAATTTCTCATGCAAAACAACTGGACACCTCATGAATACTTTGTAAGTCAATGTAACTCATGATATAATGTTTGAAAATTAATTTAACAAAAGTTTATAGACTTTCCAGTTGGGTGTGCAAGCAGGAATGTTAAGAGGTATTAGCAATGATATGCAAGTAAGCATTGTTGACAATTTCTTCCTCGGAGGACCACTTAATCTCAGAGGTTTTGAAATGCGAGGCTGTGGTCCTCGACATGACGGCAATTCTATTGGAGGAGATGTTTACTGGGCA
Organism: Trachelus tabidus; assembly: GCA_030142655.1. Lineage (NCBI taxonomy): Eukaryota > Metazoa > Arthropoda > Insecta > Hymenoptera > Cephidae > Trachelus > Trachelus tabidus. The sequence goes on along the minus strand of JARQTI010000415.1, from coordinate 1,586,164 downwards.
CTGGCACTTCATCTTTATACTCCATTGCCATTCAGGCCAGGGCGTAACAGCTTTGGAGACCTTTTTAGATTGCATGGATTTATTAATGGTGGCAACTTATCCAATTTCACATTCAAATTCGGTACATATGCTTGATATCACACATTGTATTAATTTTTACAATTTTATTATAAATCGTTCTTGTATTACAGACAACGATATCAAGGAAAATTTAAAGATCTTCTCACAAAATGTGAGATGTGCCGCTGGCGGCGGTATTGCTATGAAACTCGGTAATGTTGCACGAGTGGAATTAAATTTGATCATGCCATTATACTTTGTCAGGAGCGATTTACTTCAACAATTTCAATTCGGCATTGGTTTAGAATATTTGTAGATATTCATCTAGTACATCGTGCCTTCTTCTACCATTGAAAATAGTAATTATAATTATGCAATAATTCACTTATGAATTATTACAGGTAGCATGTAACAGGAGACACGAATCAAAATGTTATTTAAATACTCCTGCCAAATCTTTGTTTTGTTGCCGACATATGTCTGTATAGTATTTAAATAAAAAAAAAATCTTTAATTATTTGCCTCTTTTTTACACTTACTCAAATTACGCTCCAAATGTATGACAAGAAACAACACAGTTGTAATATTCGAACGCAAGAATACGTGGCTAGCTCTCAAAGTAAGGGAATATAAAACACTCGCTAATTAGCTTATAATACAATCAATACGTGACGCCTTTGCAAATATTACTTTGAGTATAATTTATTATTGATATTAGACTCCATGTTCAGATACTGCGCGTTATATTTCATAAAAAATGTATTGTTGGTTGAAATCAAATCATTTTATCCCAATCTCAATACTATTATACCTTTTGTAGTTGAAATAATTGGCCTACCTCCACTTTCGAGAGTCAAGCGTAAGAAAAAGACGAAAGGAAGGAGTCGGAAGAAAAATGTCTAAATGTGTTCCAATGCGTTTGCACGCTGTGACATCAGATTCTAAGAAACGGATGAGTCTGTAGGCCAATAGTGATGAGTTCATCATTCGTATGTTCCTGAATAAAGGTTTTGCATTGTGATAAACATGATTTTTATGAACACTGAAACATATCCGCTGTTTCAAAGTGCATTTTCTAAAAAGGTAATATGATTCATAATACAGTTTAACAATGTTATCGAAAGAACCAATCTCGATAACTCCATACTTATGGAATCTTCGAATACATTTCATCATTTCATAGAAAGTAACATAGAGAGAATGGAAAACGTTATAAAATCAAGAAAACAAAGCCATGTTAAGATTATTTTTATTTCAAGTATAATAATTTATGATGGAATTTTCTACCACGTTCTCCAATTGCTTGATTCATGTTGATGCGCAATAAATTAGCATGAAGGATTCTGCGCTTCCAAAAGTTTCTATCATATCCAATAAAAATATCAATTTGATTTTTTCTTCAATTTACTACAAAAATTTCTATCGCATTAGTTCGAAATAAAATGATTAGTTTCTTATTAGAGAGCTTGGTGATATAATGAATATCGACAATTCTGCATGTTCTCTAGCAGTTTAACATGCGCAGTAAAATTTCGATGAAGTTCGACGTCGGGGAAGAACGCAAGCGCCACCTCACGCGTGATTATTTAGCTGATGAAAATGGCCGCTTGAAAGTAATCTACGCTACGAGTCTTAACTACAATGTGTTTTTCTACCATGGAATCCTTCGAAATTGCCTGGAATACTGAGCAGAATATTGTTGTCGAGAGTGCTAAATTTATTGGGAACTATTTTATAAAGGAAAATTGTCAAGGAATTACGAGAAAACCATCGTCATACGGTGAAGTTGATCAGTTTAGTGATTGCAATTGTCACGCGTGTGAAGGTTGTCCTTGCTGTAAGTATGGATGGATGGACGGAAGTATGATTGCGTAGCAATTATCGTTCCGTTGAGTTGCCTTTTACAGAATGCAATAAAACCATTTTTTTTAAATTGCATTGGACTAACAAATTATATTTTATACATGTAACCACCAATCTATGAATTTCTTTGAACATAACATAACGTAATTTACGCGTGTTGGGTTTTACTTTTCAACATTTTAGATACTTCAGAATGTCACATTCTCCATAGACTAAGTTTTGTTCACTTTTATTGATTGTGCTCCCCTTTGTCATCATGTGGAAGAAACGTAAACGTGTATATTTTTGTTGGTAAAATTTTATACGTTTTGGCGAATTAGAGAAATACGTTTGTACAATGTAAAGTTGTATAATGTTTTATGCATCCATCAATGGCTTGTAAAAATTATGAATGAACAGCAATGTCTTCTCTGTACTTCAATGATAGTGCTGATTTGATGTACAATGAGGAATGTATTGGTAAAATATACTAAATTTAAGATATGAAATTCGCATTTTGTTTTCTTCTCTGTATAAATGTTTATTATTTTTTAATAATTATACTGATGAAACTTTTCTGACCTTACATTTATTTCATAACAATATCATATTATCTACTTTAACAAAATATTTGATTCATGGATTATATAAACTTTTTTCTTTGTTTTAGTGCCGCATACAAGAGGCATTACACTTAGAAGAGGTGGTGGAGATATTCCAATTTGCTGAGTCAGGATATGGAGATTGCTCCTAGTTATCCTGTATCTTTGAATTTGCCTACATTGCCATCTGCTGCAGTTCATTTGCAGAGTACTCTATCTCAAATTTGGGAAATGTATTCCATACACGGTTTCGATCCACCATCTAAGTCTTTGATAGAGAAAATGTATTCAACAGACCATCCTCTGAATGTGGATAATAGTCTGTCCAAAATGGAGAGTTCAAAAAGAGAAAATATCTGGCTGTTGTCACAGTTCAGCGCTTTGAAGAATGTTGGAGAACACCTCTCAAAAATGAGTAGTTCTTTTATAAACAACTCATTATCAGTAACAGTTGTACCAAACAAAATTGTACCTCCTGAATTTTTCAAAACATTAACTGGAAATACAGAACACCTAGCACCAAACAAATTGTACAGTCATAGTATGCAGAAAAACGATACACTGATGGTTGATGATAATATCTACAATGTACCAATGACTATGAAAATATCTCATAACGATGAGACATTTGAAAATAATCTTCAAGAAATGATTATACCTATGGAGGAAAGTAGCAAGAAAACTTCGTGTATGTTGCGAAGCGTAAAACCGCACGACGAAGACTCTATGTCAAATCATAATGCATCAATAGCCAATTGCATTATAACTTCAGCAAATGAAAATTGTGCCTTACCATCTGGACAAACAATTTCGCAAAAGAGTACAAAAAATACTGGAGACATAACAGCAAATAATGTCAATAACGTTGAGGAGGATATGAAAGGTTCTTTATGTGGAAAAAATCAATCTGAAGGAAGCGACGCATCTGAAAATAAAGAATTTGACGTAAGGAACTGCAAGGCGACAGGGTTCGAGATGGCACATAAAATCTCAAAAACTTCAGAAGAAACGAGCACGAAAAGCACAGTTCCATGTAATCAGACTAGTATTTCAAATTTGCTTACAAACATGTGGCAGAAAGTTGTCAATGGTGTGACTGATAGATTTTATCATCGCACAGAGTCCCCGGATTCTGAAATTTCATCTAAAAGACCAAACTCTCCAAAACTTCGTGGAAAACCCAGCGTTGTCGCAAGTGGTAGAGGTAGAGGAAGGGCAAGATCACAATTGAGACGTTCTGGTGTAAGTCAAACGAGACATCGGCAAGAACGGATACGACAAAGTCTTACAGCGGATATCCGTGACGATCTCGATGCGTTTGAAGAGTACGATACATTGACAAATGATGAACTGTCGATTTCCCCAAATGTGGAGGAAGATTTCACAATAATTCCAAATGCAGAAGATACTTTCGTTACCGAACCCCATCCGTATACCATGCGTTTTGCGTTATCCGATCTCAAACCTAGAAAACGAAAGCAAAGAAAATGTAAAATCGTCGATCCGGAATCAACTAAATTCTCCGCTAGAGTCAGATATGTACCTGAATATTCGATAGATGTCGCTATCTATGATCAAATACAAAAAGAAAAAGAATGCGAACATGAAAGTAATGCATTCCGACCGAGATTGATGTCTGAAAGTTCCGTAGACTCTGAGGATAGCTATTGTATTGTCTTCGAAACTGATCAAGATTCAGAATATGATACTGAATATGAATTCGAAGAAAGCAGTGACGAAGAAGACCACGATGAGGATGAAACACCAACTCAAAAGGTATACAAAATATTAGCAATCGTTTTATCAGAGCTTTTAATTTTACATATAGATCATACAATTGATATCTTATTGAAATATATTGATTTTTTTTATATTCCAGGTGAGATTTGACCTAAAACCAAAAGTCCACACGATGATAAAATGGGATTACGCATATCGATCTGCACGTCGAGGTCCTTGGGAACAAATGGCACGAGACAGAGAACGATTTAAAGGCCGCATTAATTGTATAGCACGTATCCTTGAGCCGATCTTAATAGTTCAGCATAGAAATCATGTTTGGCAGGAGCGCTTTGCTGTCGAAGAATAATTTCCATGCCTTTCTAACATCCGTTAAAATATGGATCATAGAAACAGCACACGAACAGTACAGCAATTGTAAAGAAATTAACGGAGGTACTATGCAACGCTGTAAAAGGGAAATATGTCTAATGAAAGTCTTCCAATTTCGAAATGTAACCCTCCGTGTACAGAATATATCGATTCATCTGATAATCACAAATGGTAGTTGACTAAAATCTATTTGAAATTATTGGAACGAAATATTCGCTTCGGACATGAAAAAAAATGTTCCCGAAAATTCATAAACACGCAGGGTGGCTAAGTGTGGTGTTCTCTACATAGTTGACATTATACAGCAGAAGGGCATTGATGTTGCGTGTAATTCTTTACATCAGCATTAATTTTTTGGTTTTTATTTTGTTACTAGTATCGATTTGTGAATTAATTTATTTCAATGAATTGCAAAGTCTGCTATAACAGTTGACAAATAATGAGGTACAAATATAATTGTTCCCGTTTGTAATATTAATGTAGGAGATTAAATTATTACGTAAGGAATAAAATGGAGAGTACAATGCAAACGTACGGTATTGTTGAAAAGAAACGGGTGCTAATGATGTTGCAATATTTTGTTGCTATTTTCTATTTGTATCTTATTAACGCGATAATTATTCCAAAGACTATAATGCCATTCAGTAATATACCTATGAATTTAATCACTACATTAGAATTCAGCTTACCTGTTAGTCAAGTTGTTCGGGATTGTTTTTTTTTTTTACTAAACTGTATATATTACATAATTGTCAAACTACCAATCGATACGGAAGATGTTAATTATACATATTAACTTATTTCGGATATCCGTTTGCATATTTTAATGCTGCCATCGGATTGAACCTGAAAAAAGAAACGCACGAGTAATTCTCGGGTATCTATCTGGTCAGTGGCTTTGTGATTCTTTTCGATTCTCGTTGGCTCGCATATAATAGATATTGCATGAGGCTACTTCGAAATCTCGAAGATGAAGTCTGCGTTTTTATAATACTGATAGGAAAAAAAAGATACATTTCGATTAGACCATAATTAGAAAATTCTATAAAGTTCGGTTAATTTGCCTTGTGCAAAGATAATTTTCTTCATTGTCGAATAATGTTGTCTTTTGAAAACTATGAAGTAGACAAACAGATGAAGACACGGAACACAAAACACAAACGTACTATTTCCTGCGGTATATTTATATATCAGTGTATGATAAATATAATTATAGTATATCGATAATGCAACTGTACATAATTCAAAGAAAAAATATATATATTGAATATTCCGGAGTAAAAAATTGTGGCAACGAAAGAGTTTATGCGGAAGACATAGATAAGATTTATATTTAAGTAGGTGTAAGTTTATGTTATAATTATATATCGCGTAAGATCAACGATGGTTGATTGATGATGAAGATACGCCTAATTTTATGTCAGATATCTTTTAGGTATAATAGCTTTACAAAGCAAGTAAGTAAATTGTGATCTAATACAAAAGCATTGCTATTCCTGGACAGTGTTAGCGAGTTGAATCCGCAACAAGTTTCTCTCCTTCGATTTCCTTTAATTCTGCATAAATTCTTTTATCGTCATATTTATAGGTACAGTAATGTGTATTGTATTTAGCAAATTATTAATAAATAATATATATTCGGAAGCATAAATCACTTGTACGTTTTTCCTAAGTTATTTCACCTGTTACTTTTACAATTTGTTATACATATACCTGCCTACAACAAGAATGTGTACATAGTTTTCAATTTCCTCCATTAGATAACATCAACCAGTTGCATGGTGGTTTTAATTAACTATAGCTTGGACGATTCTTTAAATTACACAATCAAGTAAAACTTCCCATGGGCAGCCAACGATTCACAAAATAACCTATGTGGAAATTATGTCAAGGACAATACTTATGATTATAAGATAAAAGCGCAACGTACAAATTAATTTCTTTGTTACCTACACGACGTTGCACGGAAGTCGTGAATACTTGTATGTCACGTAACTTAAAGGTATCCGCTTCATAGTAGAAAAATACGTGAGATTTTTCGTGAATTTTGAACTCATTGGCAATGACGGGTACGTGTTCACTGTCGAAAAAAAAAAACAGTTTTTTGTTTCACGTATTAGTTACGATATTTATTCTTTATTTTCGTTGCCGTAATATCTATACACTTATATCAAGTACATTTCACACGATACAAGGTTCACTCTGCTCTTTACTCAAGGTACGCACCTTGAGATGTGTTATTCGTAACAATTATTTTTTTCCTCCGAGAAATGATATCCGCAAAGACAACATTGTCCTAATGACGACCTGCCGCTCAACCTATAAAACTATTCCAGTGCGTCAATGAGACAGCTACCCTGTCTAACAACTATAATTCCCAACGATTACGAAAAGTGAAATAGCCGGTACACCATCACCGGACACTCATTAGTATAGAGAAAATGCGACTCGTTACTAAAGAGTGAAGGCGCGGAGTGAAAAATAAAGGCGCGGTTACGCCATTACATATATACCAATGAAAAACAATTAATATCCGAGTTAGCTAGTAACTTATTCGTTCCTATTTCTCAAGAACATCATCATGCAATGCACACGTACTATGCATCTGGAGATCCTTACATCAGTCTTAGGTCTTTAACCATTTCAAATAACGATGACTAATTGTTGACTTCCGATATAAATGAATTACGCAATGTTATACCCATTAATTGTGACAAGACATGGAACTTATAGTCAATCTTAAACTTATCATTCTATAATAGAGAAGCAATTATCTTTTTATTATTGAAAATTACGTAATCTTAATCCCTAATGGTATAACAGTTTCGTTATTATTTCATGACTTACAATCCGCATATGTAGGGTGAGTCTAAAGTCAGAACATTGTGTAAATTTAAGTATGCGTTTGTAAGCGTGTCTTGATTTTTGACTCACTCTGTATATAAATGTACTGTATATAGGTATATTCAAAGCAAATTCCTTACCGGACAGCTTTCTTCTCAATTGGAAAATTCTAACAGCGACTGAAAATGAGAGTGAGGTCCAATGAACAAGCTAACAGGAAGAGGATGGGCATGGCTCTAATCGAATGAGCTACAGAAGTGGTAGGAATGTCGCAACGCATACTTGCAATTGGAATGTTATGCATGTACACAGAGAAGGTTTATTGACACATCGTAAAAATATGATAACCGCCTAAATATACTATCGCGTGAAAAATCATAATTATATCATCTCTTTCTTTAATCAATAATGAAAAGCGAGTGAAAGAAAAATATTGAATGAGTTATTAGAACATTTTTTTTTTAGTAGAAAATCTGATATCATGGTTGCTTGTAAAGATAGTATTAATAGTAGAAGCGAGTATATGGATACATAGTGTTCATGCCAAATTCTTAGAAATTCATTCATATTACATGATGGGTTTTTGTTTTTTAATATGGACTGCTCCACAAAATTGCGCTATAGTTTTCACTATATGAATCATAAATTTCATAATGTCAACTGTAGTATGAATAGTCGATACGCGCGTGCGCAACTGGAACTTTGAAGTCTCCTCTTGCAAAATTTCACTGCCACTTTCTCGCCGAATGTCCGCGGTACCTGGTTCTTCACATAACGGAGTGAATTTCAGTCTGACTACATCCTCTTCTTAGAAGATCTTGATGTAAATACACAGTAGGAGCTGTCGGTATCTGTTTCCAGTTCATAAATTCTGTGTACATCCGTCAAACGACAAGCTGTATCTCTTTCTTTTTCTCAATCGCTCACATAATTAGCTTCTCATTAAATTCAATGTTCTGTGTACCTTTCCTGATTTATCTATTTTAAAAGACGTATATCTCGATGTAATCGTTCCTACGTCCTAGTAAGAACTTGGTAACATCCCCGTGGCCTGTGAATGACAGTTAAGTACTTTTCTTCTAGTTTCACCTCGCAAGTCCTCCAAAATGATCAAACCAAAAAGAGAGCTTGCCAACGTTCGGAAGAAAGAATTGCTCTACACAGAGAGAACTTTTACGTTCTCACAGGATCATTGGATTAGATCTGCTTTCACCTTTTCATGTTGGGCTTGATCACGTCACAAAGGATTCTGAGGATATAAAAATTCGAACAATAAAGAATGACTTAGATTAATCGATTATTAAAAACAATAATTATATTATTCTGTTACCATTATTATTTGGTATCAATTTTTTTTACGAAACAAGCTGACAGAAACCAGTCGGCCTACTTTGCAAATTCGTGACAAATGCAGAACCTGTATGTCTTCAACATTCACGTGGCCATTACTTGAGTCCAGTATGAATCATACAGGCGGTGATCACGAGTGTCTATTGATATACATATATGTATACGAGGAATAGAAATGTACATATTACAGTTTCATTTTCAATAGTTAAATCACGTCTATTCAACGTCCCGCATCATAGAGTATTTACTGATTTTTTTAGATGTGTCACCATCGTTACTATGCCAGTCATTCTAAAATAATTGTACAGAATTTCGTAAACAATCTGTATCTCCGGTTGCTAAATTTGTATTAGAATCAGTCGAAGGGTATACAACCTCGTCGATATATTGAATACGGATCAGTAAACACGTTAGAAATCTTTACAATCACTGTGGCGGAAGGTCACGCTAGTATAGATCATAGACTCCATTTTTTATTAAAAAATGAGTATCGCATGGTAATCGGACGTTCATTCTACTTTCTCATTAGCAGGAGAACCGGATTGACTCTTCCACGGACTCTTCTTAAGGATGAAACGATCTGATCCACAAGAGAGAATGTCTGTCGTTTGTTTTTTAATTTTTAATTTTAATCTGACAATCCCTGAATTAATTTCAAGCGCGACATTATTCTTCGCTCAAGGAGATACTTAGTCGACTTTTTTTTTAACGGAAACAACTCACATTAAATTTACCTTTGATTTTTTACATTTGACTTTTAGAATAATTTACAAGACAATTTGTATAATTAATAAATTGAGACAATTTATACCAGCAGAAATTTGAATTCGGTTTACTGTATTTGGTATCTGATGACACTCATATTAAAGCTCATAGAGAAATTAAGAAACTTGCTAAAAATTAAAATTGACAAGTCATCAATTGCTTTAGAGATCGATATAATTGGATGTATATTTTGTAATGTAGAATACAAAAACTGCCTACTTTTACGAATGGGCGTTTCTGGTGCAAATTCGAGAGGAGACCTTTACGATACGATGACTGTTTAGCATTTATCAAGAAAGCTGACAGACATTTAGGTGTATGTTAAGATGTGCATGTTGCCTAATCGACTTCGAATGAATCATACCATACAGTACGTCAATATAAACTAGTTAGTTAAGAAATCAATATTGATAGTACACAGGAGTATAAGAAAAGATAAAAATCCATGTTTTTCTAAATTTTCGGAAATTATAGATTTCACCTGTACCTTATATAAATGATGTCACTGTCCAACTTTCGCCGTTCTTTCTTTTTCACTTCCATTACATAGAGACTAAATTCATTTTCATGTCACTAAAAGTATTCTGCGAAAATCCTACGTCGACGTGATTCTACGAAATTATATTACCATCCAATTGTGAAATTCATCCGCGATACATTAAACTGTAAACACAATAATTAAAAAATCGTGTCACTGTAATAAGGTTAGCCATCTTGTTATTACATCTTATATTAACTCCTAATATGTCGATAACCAAAAAATCAACTTTAATGAAAAGTTCATTATTGATGCTGAAGGGATTTTTATGTACGACTGTACTTGCACCTGTAGCAGGAAAACAAGGTTACGCAAAATGCAAGCATAGCAGTTCATAACATTGTTTCTTATTATTCCCATCGGTAACCAGAAGAAAGTGTACTATAAAAAGTATTAGAGTTGGATGGTAACATCGACTTCCTAAATTGTATTTACTCCTGTATAAATACTAACCATCCGTGGTTACTATGGACTATACTTACGAGAGCCTTTAAAAGGAATACAAGAAAGCGTATTGCTGGATTAACGAGTATAAGTTGGAAGTAAAAGGCATTAACCCTCCATCATGAACGTGAGTGCAGAGTGTAACTCTAGGGCGAAAGTAACTTCTGAATGTTATTATTCAGGCAAATAAAACTTTTTATTTAATTTCCTGTTCATCGCATGTTTATCAGGTGATTTTCACTGGTTCATAAGGCCCATAAAAAACGCTTGCACGAACAAACCTATCATCAAAGTACTAATTATTATTATAATAAACTTAAAAGAAAAAAGTCTTATTAGATTCAAACTTTTCAACTTGTATAGTTTTGTAATCGATATAATGTATAGTCGATTTGCGACATCGACCTTGATTTTGACAGATGGAACATAAAGAATTCTCTAGATACCACACGCTGTCTATTAATTAAAATTAATATATTTGTTAATTTGTAGGTTTCTGAGAATAAACCAACTGTTCCGTTGTCCCACACCACAGGTTTTTATTTTACCTTCTTTTCCAAAAACGAAGGAGTTTCTCTTTCCAAACTAAACCAAATACAACGACTGTTCGTCCCTAGCCTTAACTAAACGCACAACTAACTAGATCTCTGACAAGATCCAGTCATGAACCCTGGACAAGAACTCCAACAATATTATTCTCTTAAGGATATTACACTGATCTTTATTTGATGAACACTAAAATGAACTATGTACAGCAATGTTAAGTACTGTACATTTACTCAATCTTATCGGTTAACCTCATAAAAATGTTATGTCGCGGACGGACTATACTACTTGCATTATTGTACCTATTGCTTATTGTAACGTCACCTTTTTTCTATAAACACTATATAGGAGGTAATACATGACGCTTGTACGATTGTATATACTGACCACTAGCTTGGAGATTCTTTGGAGATCGGCGTTTCGAGAGGTGAGGTCTGGTTGGGTTGGGTTAGGTTAGCTACAGTAGGAAGGCAGGGAAGCCTGTCCGGAGCTCGGCTATAAAATGTCGCCACGGGTATCGCTCCCAACCAGTCTTAATCGGTGAACGGAGGTTCTTTTGAATTTTTTCGGCTCGCTTCGCAGTCCTGTTCTTCTTTCACAGAAAGCAGAAACCATGAAGTTCGTCGCAATCATTGTTCTGATCGCTGCGGTTGTCTACGCCGCTGACGAGAAGAAGGAGGAAGAGCGACCTAAGACCTTCAAGAGGCTCATCCCTGCGGACGTTCTCAGAGGTTTGTTCTGCTTTCTATATCGCAATGATATTACAGGCATTTGACTGAAGAATTAATTTTGATAAAAATTATTGCGATTTATAACCCATTTTGTTATTTCGGATTTGGGTCATTGAGATTGATATTGTTAATTATTAGTAGAATGACTAGTATTCCGTTAATAATTATACGTGGAGATCTCGTAGATATCAAAAATAGGAAACGGGAGTGTCGATCCTGTCACGATCGCGAGAAAGTTCACCGGTATGACTGCCGCTTCTCATCCTTGTTGCTAATACGTGCAATGCCTAAGTGAATGTAGCTTGACTTGTACAGTTGTATCTGCAATTTAAATTAGGAGATGGTGTACTCGGATATAGTTTTTGCAACTCTCGATTAAATCAAACAAGAGTTTTGTATATTTAATGCACTTTCACGTAATTTCTTTATCGTTCTATATATCTAATTAATATTACGTTACGTGCCACCACGTATAAATTATACGATTTATTAACAATGGATATAACGATGAATAAGAGTGCAGCTTTTATTGTAATTCTATACATGCTTCACATGGCTAGTAATACGCGCTGTACTGCGTTTATGATAGAATTTAAATTTTAATAGTTGTACATTTAATGGATTGACCTTCTTCAGAGAATCCTTGTAATTCTAGCTCAAGCGTCAGTCGCCGATCAGTTTCTGATCGCTCTTTTAATTGCATTGGACTAGTTGTTTTGTAATTCTTGTACCAGACCTAGATTCTCGCGAAAAGGCGAACGAGACTGTCTGAAACGATCTCATTAAATAATTTTAATCAAAGGTACGCGTAGACGTTTAAAAATTGTTAACTTAATTCCAAGAAGAAAGTCCTTTTGAAGCGTAGTGCACAACCGTTAAGTGAATGTTACTTGCCTGCTTCAAATTTCGTTGTATGTATTCATACGTAAAGTCCGAACCTAGAGTTTTTGAGTAAATTAAAATTCAGATATTCAAATCTATAATTGGCAAGGATGGCGAAGAAAACTTTAGTGAGTTTGTCCCACTAAGTTGATATTTCTTAAACGTATTTCTCATAATTCAATGTCAAGAACGCGTTACATATAGGTCATGTTTATCGTGTTGTAGAATTTCAATGATTCTGTAATTCTCAGCAAGATGTCATCTCGTTAGTCATTCCAGAGCTGTCCGCAGCCCGTAGTCATCAATATGTTCACAAATAGTTCGTGACCTGTCATTAACATTAGACGTGTTAAAAAATTCAACGATATCCGCCATCGTATAACTGTATAAATTCGATTAAATACATCATTTATCACTGATAAATAGAAAATTATAAGCATATCCCAGTTGCGAATATTCATACTATAGGGTACTGACATTAATATTCAAAGAAAATTCACATCTGCAGATCTTTATTTAAACGTATCACGACGAAGACGCTATGTATAGTTTGTGGCGAGACATATGATTCCGATACAGGGTTTACTCGTTACACAAGCCTTCAATGTATGACAGTGAAAGTGTTTCTCCTTGAGATTTCTAGTGCAACTGCATCGAGTTACGCAGTCTATCGATGAATCTACATACAATTGAACTTTCTGTGTAAGAATCATAACTGTTACAAATACAGTAGCCTCCCGTTAAGTGAAAGACGTTTGTAGGGAGGTTTGTACGGGAGGTGAATTCCGTGAAACGCTGACCTATCGGGTGGCCCTCTTTACACCTAACTGGAAGCACTGACTTATCGAGTCTCGATTTAACGGGAGGCTACTGTATTATAAAATACATTCATCCCCAACTGATATAATAAAAATTCAATAGGTATGTTGTATAAAGTATATATGACAATAGATATCCTCTAAAGTAGTCATGACATAATACTTTTGATTGACAGTTTAATTAATGACCGGAAAACTTTGTCAAGTACTAGCCATGTGAGATTTGATATGATTTTAATCGTCATGTACTAAGCTCGATAACAAAAACATCATTTTATGTTTTCTTAATGCAGATTTCCCAGGAATGTGCTTTGCCTCTACAAAATGCGCCACCTTCGAGCCTGCAAAGTCTTGGGACCTCTCGCCATTCTGTGGCCGCTCGACCTGCGTTCTCGGTGACGACAATTCCGGTCGCCTCTTCGAACTGGTCGAGGATTGCGGACCTCTGCCAAAGGCTAACCCCAAGTGCAAGCTGTCTGAAAAGACCAACAAGACCGCCAGCTTCCCCGATTGCTGTCCAATCTTCGAATGCGAGGAAGGCGCTAAGTTGGAATACCCTGAGATTCCAACTTTGGCTACACCTATCGAAGGAGAGCCTGAAAAGGCTGACATCACCACTACTCCAAAAGCTTAAAACTCTTTTACTTTAACCTTCGACCTCGCACGGTATGGCCTCGCTGCGATGCGGCTTCCTAGTTCCTTCTAGAATGTCATCAAAATCATGACAAAGGAAATACCATTCAAGCAACACTGTTTTCAAGGGGCCTTCGTTCGTGGTAATTTAATTTGATAGAGGATGAGATTCCGTTATCAATGTTGATGGGGGACCTATAAAATTACAGTGAAGTGAGACAGAAACAGAATAAGAAAAAGACAGAAACGTGTTAACACGACAAGCACGAGGAGAGGAAAAAGGAAAGAAGTAGGAGATGAGAAAAAGCGGTCCTGATAGATAGACTAGTTTGGCGCTTGTATTGTCAGGGATTATAATTGATAGGTACACGTCATGAGGACGAGGTCGTACTGTATTTCCATTCACCGTTCATGCGATTCGATGCTGTACATGCTCCAGATTTCAATTGGTATACTATATTTATATAAGTCCAGAAGTCGCTCTTACTTTTTTGTAGCGCATGTCTTTTATTGATTAATTAATTCATATACTCTACTGGAACCTCGAGATTCGATACATATAAGAAATCTTTTGTAATATTTTTATAACTTTTTGGTAATTTTTTAAAACCATTTTTGCAGTCGTAAATAAGATCGGAAAGTAATTTTTATATCTTTTACTAGTCGTTGGGTGAAAATAGAATTTTTCTTGTGTATCGTCTCTTATTTTTGCTATTTTTTATTGTGAATAATTATACGTATTTTTGAAATATCGAAGGTAATACAAAATCGTTTGAGTTCGAGAACATATCCCTGCGGAGGACATTACCGCGTGTGTACTGTAAACGTGTGTGATTGTAACTAAATGTGATTAAATTAATACTTATTTAATGTACAGAATTTTTCATGTCCTTATTCGATTCGACTCCCTTCCTTCATCTTTCCTTTTTATTTTCACAAGAAGCAGAATACCATGAAGATTTTTTTTTTCTGGAATTTCCAATCTCGATGCGATGCGAATAGTACAATCGTGTTACGCTCTACGAAACAATACTTTTACTGTTTTCCTGGGAAAAACCGTGTCCAAAAAAAAAGTGACAAATTTTATTCAGGTCCGGTTTATACATAATAGCTGTTGAAAATATTTAAGAGCATATTTTAAAAAAGACGAAATTTACCAGTACAAATTCTAAGAAACTCGTACACTGTTTTTAGCATATACTGAAAGCACTATAATGGCAAAAACTTTAATTACGAAAAATAATAATAAATGCTCTTACAAAATTTGTGCTATAATTTTTAGGACGAGTCAATACATTAAGCGACATAAGAAGACAGTTTATGTATAGTGACAAAAGAGTTAATTTATCAATGTTCTAAGTGGAAAAATACCCACAGTATATTCTGGGAATAATCATATACTGAATACAAGGTCCTTGGCATGACATTGCCCATATCATAGACATATTAAAATAATAAAGAAAATATTACTTCAAGCATAAAAGTGTTAATCGTTCATACCAATATCGAGGTAAAAAAGAAGTCAGGGCCATGGTCGCGCGCCAATGCTTTCAGGAAAGCCTGGAAATTGCACAATAAACCACTCGATTCATCTAATACTGTTTCCCTTTCCAATGAAATGAAAAATTTCTTAATGCGCATTCGCCTGTGATACCGGATCGCACGCGGAAATATGCAATTCGTTCCGTCTGACTGATTTCACACATTATCACAGGATGACAATTACACTGGGGTTAATATTGTTAACGCAACATGTCCTACTGTTGAAATTCACGCATGAAATACGTGCTAATGTTTAATCGGCATGCACCAAGAAGAAAATTATATCCATATTATAGACAGGTAGTATATTAACGCATGATAAAAATTCCTATTGTATCTGGTAACAGTGACATCGTAACAGCCAATGTTAATAAACATGCATTAAGTATGTATTAAAGATGAATGATAACTTTTAAATTTATTATTGCTTTTCAATCTGAAACGCCTAAGAGTAACAAACTTGTTGAGAGATAAGCCGATGCAGATGCAAATTTTCAGCCTTGAGATTAAATTGTTCTATCACTGTACGTGGAATGCTTTATGTTTTGTATCCGTGACTATAGAAATGTCAAAGGAATATATCGAAGGAGAGACTGGACGATATTTTATCAATAAAATCACTGACTTCAGTGCTCACAATCTGCGACGAAATATCTGGACGTCCAGCAAAAAATTATTTCCGTCATGCGAAGGCCAACTGAAAAAAAAACGAACTATATAAAATTCTGTGGACGAGCAATTTTTAAAGAAGGATCTTTGCTTCTTCAATGTCGATTACGCTTGGCTTCATATTGTCTAGTGCAAAATTACACAATTATCCCTTGTTATGTATAGAGGTAAGACATATCGCTTAAGAAAAAAGTAAGTATTCCATTTCTATAAGGTTTGCAAGCGCCATGCAAAATTTCGTGTAATCGACAAAGCAATGCTTTTTAGTTAGTTATCGAGAGGTCTTAGCTTCCTGGAGTGATGACCACCAGGTAAGTTTTTTTTTCATTATCTACAAAGAATTGGTAACGCCGTTCAAATTTATTCTTCTTTTTTTTCTAGGTCCAACAACGCGGTAAAGAAAATTATTTCCTACCAAAGATCTTTGCTTACGTTAGTCACGCTCTTGGTTTTTCCACAATAATTATCCTTCACAGTCGACTTCTCTGAATTGAATGAAATTCATTATTATGACAGGATGGTCATATTAAAATGCATATGAACGGTCGTATTGAATGTGCATAATAGGTATATGAATTTTTTTTTTTCAGACACTAATCGATTACCCATATTGTTGGAAGAGAATTTATATAATTTTTAATATTATGTTCTACGAATTATTTTATGTTTATATGTTTAGCAGGATTAAAAAGTAATACATGCAAAGCCATTTACTCATCGGTTATTTACTGCAAAATATAGCAGCAGATACTTTCTCGTGAAAGTGTTTTACATCGATATAGTCATTCTGCTCGAGAATATTCCAGATGGTGAGAATGAGGGCATACAGTGAGTGGGAGTCATCCTACAGTCTAGACTGTAATATACAAGTATTGCACGTATATATTATGTAGGCGGGAACGTATAAACTTCTATAGAATTGTGAGTATATGGTAGTAAGAGAAGGGACTAAATCAGAAGCAGTAGATAGAGAGAGAAAGAAGGAGAATATGGCAAGTGAAAACGTCTTGTCTGCTTAACTGAGAAGTTAAGGAATATTCCATAACGATTGGTAAAGTATTTTTAAAGATTGAAATATTATATTAGCTTGATGTTCTTTAGTGCCTTTTTTTACCATCCTTAAGTAGAAGTTTCAAGTCATCTTTGACTTTAACTATTACGAGCATAACTTGAGTTAACAATTTAATAACAGTTTCATGCTGTAAATTTCTTTTTTTTACATTTGGATTATAGTTTCTCTTACGGTAGTGCTAGATCAGATCGTTAAGTGTAATAGTTATGAGAACAATTTGAATGTTATATGATAATTGATTTTACTAAATGATAGAACAATCGTATCTAGAGAATTATAAAAAAAAAAGAATGTCAGTTTTTACAGGTTATCTAACCAGTCGTCGTTAAACATTATTTCTCTTTTCTTTACTGACCACACCTCTTTGTTACCCATAATGCTACTTACCAATGTAATGGCTCTTTATTTGTCCACACCAAGCTGCCTGACCGTTTGAGTTATGAACGTTAAACCGGAACTTTATTCCAGTTTTAGTTCCTTCCGCTTTTTTAAATGAACATATGGACAAAGTTTTCCAATAATGTATACATTAGTATTGGATGAATATTGCTTTACTAGAATTGCAGTTTGATAAATTGAGTGGAAATCAAAATAGGACTAAGAAAATTAAGAAAGGCGTAACCATTGTTTTCAGTACGTATATGTAAATCTTTGTGTATTCTAAATGTAATACTCGTAGTTAGGATTTGTGCCAAGTAGCTAGATGAACTTGGTAGTTAAGCTTACCTTGTGCTACTTTTAATCATAACAAAATTGATGAATATGTGAATATATTTAATTTGGATTTTATCGATGTAGTTTCATTAAATAAATTTTTCAACATAACAAATTGTTATTCGGATATTAAAATTAGTTGCAGCATATGTTTGTATAATCGTTAATATCGTCTGTCTGTTAGCGAGACAGAGGTTAGGCTAATAATAAACTAAATAAAAATAGGACTACCCGCCAATTACCGAACCGATATTAAAGAGAAGACAGGTCTCTGAAGTTCGTAGAAATGGCGAGCCACGATCTTGAAGAAAAAGTGATCGCTCTATATCGGGAAGAGAAATGGAAAGAAATAATAAATTTAAGAAATGTTAAGGACACATTTGAAAAGTATAGATTATTGTGGGTTTGGCCAAGTTTGGATGATTTACAGTGGATAAAAGATATAATTGATAGTTTACAATTACATGGAATTATAAGCATTGGTTGTGGCAGTGGACTATTAGAATGGTTAATTCAAAAACATTCCGGTATGTATACGATGCAGATAAGAAATTAATAGTAGACTATTTAGTTCATGGTACTACCAAAGTATATGCAGACAGATTTAAATTTTCTATACACTTCACGTATGAAATATTTGAGTATTTAATTATTTATTGTATGTCTATTTATTGCCTATGAAAGGTATCGATGTCGTTGGAATAGAAGTGGATCACGCTTGGTGGACCTGTGGTTATTCGCCGCCACTGTTCTTAAAGAAGGTCATCTTCATCGATGAGGATAACAATAATGTGGAAATACCACAAAGCCATGCACTCTTATTTTGCTACTTCAACAATGCGCCTGCATTTTTTAACTATATCATGAATTACAGCGGAAGTACAGTTCTTGTGATTGGACCTGGCGAGGGACGTGGTTCTCATACTGATCCTAAGCCATTTGATAAAAAGTTTTCTGATCTCGGTTGGCAGTTGTACAAATTTCATGAAATTGGAAATACAAAGGATTATATAGCCGTTTACACCAGATAACGCTAATTACTTTTTTATATTTAATTTACATACTGTATAAAATTTAGCTAGAAAATGTGGAAGCCAAAGATAGAAATTATCTGTAAAAGTGAACATTATAAAATGTATATAGATTGTAAATAATATATGTACACAATAAAATATAATTTTTTGGAACGATTTCGAAGGCTCTCCCAGGGCGCATATCAATAAATGCACAGATATCCGTGGAAGGTATGTTTTACCGGAATTTATGACTATATTAATTTTCATATCTATATGTATCATTAATTGTAATGTCAAGGTACTGGTACCGAATTAATTGATATAGGAGAGTCTGATTTCTCCGATGTTTTCGAAGTATTTTGTTCATGTTTGGCCATGTGGGTATATAAATTTTCCTTCTTAACTGATCTGTACGAACAATATTGGCAGGAAAACATTAATCCATGGTCCAAACCTGCAACGATAATATATGGTACAGTACAAAGTAGAATAATAAGAAATTGTGTGTTCTAATGAAAATAAAAGAAAATTATTGTAGCAAAATGAAAATTGATGTGAATATGATCAAACCTACCTGGATGTTTATTCTTAAGATGAACTTTATACGTAGAAGATTGTATGCAAGCATAACTGCAATGCGGGCAGCTATAAGGTTTTAATCCTAAGTGTCGTAATTTATGCCTTCTTAAGGAATTATGGTCACCCGTTGAGTAATTACATTGCTCGCATGAAAATGGTTTTTCTCCTAGTAAGATTTTCAACATACGTAATATTTACCTTTGTCTTTGTTTAAAACTAATTATCTGAATATATATCATACACACCTGTATGCCGTCTAAGATGTAACTTTAGTGCGCTTCTAGTGGATGCTGAGTAAGTACAGAAATTGCACATGAACGGTTTACAATCTTTGTGGACTGCATCTTTATGCAATTTTAGTAATCTTGTATTTGTGAAGACCCTTCTGCATTCTTCGCACTCTAACGGTTCCTTGTTTTTAGCTCTATGCAGGGCGCGATGATTTCGTAATTGTTTTGTCGTTTTAAAACCTGCATACGAAATAATATATTTGTTCACAAATAAACCATGTAACCAAGTTAGATACATATGTGATATAAGCAAATAAATACCTTTCCCACAATTATCACACAGGTAAGGCCTATCATCTCCATGAATACCACGATGTTGATTTATCAGATTGCTTAAACTAATTTACAAAAACCATATAAGATTGTACCACAAAAAAATACAATCGTTCGGTATTACAAAAAAAAATACCTAGGTGTTTTATAACTGCACAAATCACAAGCGTGTAGTTCCATGTCGATAATGTGTGACCTCCATAAGTGGCCAGCCACGTTATTCCAATTATTAGATTTAAATTCTAAGCACTCGGGGCATTGATAATTCATATTACTCTTATCAGTCGTTATTACTGCATGGCATTTCTGATGATAAACAATATTTTCCTGAGCAAGCATACGCACGCCACACTCTGGGATGGCGCATCTGAACAAGTCCATATACAGTAATTAAATATAGTGCCAATATATATATACAATATAACAATGAATACCAACATATACATACTTGTAGCCAAGTTGTTTTAATTCCGCTGAATTTTGTTTATTCGTATTAGTCTTAGATCCTTTGGGTCTGCCTTTTTTCTTCGGTTCTACTGCCTTAATGTTTCCTTCAGTATTTTCTAAATCGACTTCATTTTCTGATATATGAGTAAACGTTGTGTCTTCAATATGCAGAGAACGATCTATCATAGTGTTCTCTTGCACAGATTGAGATTTTTCCTGGATTTGGGATTCATTTTTGAGGTCCACATATTCCACGTTTCTTATGCCTCGCTTTAATTCATGTAAAGCTATGGTTTTGGATGGATCTTGTCCTTGTGATTCTCCATCCTTTACATGCATTCCTTCCTCGTATGCTTTATCTGATATCGTTCTTACATCGCTGAGAATCGGTATGGATTGTAATTTGCCCATTTCAATATTATCCGCTAATACAATTTGCATGTTATTTATATTCTGCAGATATTGCACTTCATTATTATTAACTAATAAATTGTTTTCTAACGTGGGCACGGTTGTGTTAGCATTATCGATGGGCAAATCGGATTCTGGAATATTGTCAAAACATCGATAAATTTCTAAATTAGAACTGGAGATTTGTCTTTGCAAAACGCTCTCGTTTTGGGCTTTTCTTATCGGAACAGTTATTTCGGGCGCTGATTTTGTATTATCATTTTCATCAATAGATTTTTCTCGGTAGCACAATTTCTCTATCATCACTTGAGCCTCAGTTTCTTGTACCTATAATATGATAAAATACAAAAAGGAAGTTTGTTAAAATGATATTATTTTTAATATGAGAAATATTAATTAACAATCCGTATTTTATGATTTTTATACGTACTTGATGATCATGCACAATATGCGAGAGTAAGGACGTCCGAGCATGAAAGGTATTTGTGCAACCAGGACATTTCAGTACCAATTGTTCATGTTGCTCAACAATGTTCGAATGATCCTTTTCCATATGTTCCATAATAAGTTTATCGTTTAAACTTATGAATGGACACTTTTTACATTTGTAGCATTGCAGATTAACATTGCACTTTTCAATTAGCTGTAATAAACAGAGTATTGGAAGTAATTTGTTGATATAAATTATGATTAAGATCAGATTTTGCATTCTTTTTACTGTTTTGGATCATTTAGCAATTTTGAGTATGTGCATTGGTTTTTAAATTGTAAACGCGCTGAAATACTTATGTCCATACATATTGTCATGCTCTTTTCAAAATATAATCAAACATTAATATTAGAAAATTGTAGAACAAAAATTAAACATACCTGATTACATGGCAGCAAATTATTCGTGCATTTAATCCCGTCGTATTCTCGATTATCTTTCGTATAAGTTACAGTTTCGTGTAGATTAAATTCCTTGCTTTGAGTTTGCATATCAATCAGCTTCAACACAGAATCAATCTGGCTGCTACTAATGGCTGGAAATTCTTCGGTTTTCAAAATAAGTTCGTTTTTGGATTCGTAGATATTTCTCGTCGCTTCGGTACTTATAGTTTTCAACTCGTCGCTATAAGCTTCGTTCGATTTGGCCTGGGACGTGTGATCGGATACTTTCCCTTCATGTTTCACGCATTGAATATTTATCGGTAATATTTTATTAAAACTCTGGCAGAATATTTGTTTCGATCTCGGATCATTGCCTTTTACCGCGGGTGACAGTAACTGTTGCATTATAACAACTGGTTTTTGTGATTTTGGTTTTACTAAATTTGTCTGTTTAGACGTTTGATTGGAATTCAGATTTTCTATTAATTTTGTGCTATTAGTTTTTTGCAAGTCCTTATTAATATTAGTATTATTCATCACGGAGTTTTGAATAGGCAATAGCGTAGTAGGATTTACGTCACAACTCAAAGTTCCCAAACTGTTGATCATAGGAACGTCATTAGAATGTTTTAGACTAATATCCGTCTCCATTGGTATATCGTTGGAATTAATTAAATTTATTTTATCAGAGATATTGCATTGGCATTGAATAATATTATGAACGCTACGTTTATTCTTTTTAACCGTAGAAAATTCTTGCAGACAGTCCTTTGATTTGGATATTACTTTATCATTTATATCATTACTAATAATAGTATTAGACGTATCCAGATTTTGATTTTGAACTATTACAAATCGTATTCCGTCGTCTTTGGTTGTGAGTTTTAGACGTTTTGCACCATCGCCATTGTTAATCGACTCGAAAGACCGCGTAGTAAATCTTTCACTAGTACAATATTGATCCAAATTTGAAATTAATTTATTACTAGTGATTTGATTATCTCTTGGAGTAATAGCGATAAAACTCGGCTCTGTCTTAATAATTATACCCTGATTCAAATCGAAATTTTGGATATTCTTTGGTGAATTCGTTTTTGGTGCAATTGCTACAGGGCGCATTGGTGTCAAAGTTCTTCGACGTTTTTGGCCAGCGCTTTGCCTTCCAGGGATTTCTTCACTTTTTAAAGTTTCAGAAATTATTTCCTCGTGGCTGTCTCCCATGATAATTGATATTCCGATCGATTATCTGCAAAATAAATTAAACGTATCATATTATAATATTTTTAATATACATAAGTATATTTGGTATTTTTAAATATTCGGCTATCTGATATATTCGAAGGACCGATTTGATAATATTATGCACATATGAGATAACCTGAGTGACATAAGGTAATTTCAGATATTGATTGTGTCTGACTTGAAATTGTATTTGATATATTTGTTTATGTTGGTTCTATTATACGATTTTGATTTTCCCGCGCTGACTGTGAGAATGACGTAACGTCATTCTACAAGTGCAGTTTATTATTTGTCGATTTATTCCAACAATAAAGGCTCTCGGTATTTACTAAAAAATAAAAATGGTCAACAATACAATCATTAAGCGTATGAAATGTATCAACGCTCCAGTGAGTGCATTGTTGAAGGAAAATAATAAATATAGTAAATGGAGCATCGCCATTGAAGCAAAATTACCTTTTTCGGCCCGTAAAGAGGCTACACTATCGAAATAATTTATATGAGAAAAATTCAATTCTCTCAATGAGAATATAATAAGAAAATCAATAAGGAATTCTATAGAGACTTACCCCAATTCATGTACAGTTACAATTCGCATAGGCGTCACGAAATATCAAAGTAAGTCGAATATATTATACACGTCCCAAACGCCATGTTGAAATTCTAGAGGCCTGGCATAAGGCACATGCAGAGAACTATTGTGCTCTATGGCGGCCGAATCGAATTATCATGCTTTTAGAACATGATACTGATGATGAATTCTTATTCGTAGAATAAAAATGTATGCAGCCAGCAAAAATTCAAAATGAAAAGTTTTTATGTAAACAGTTCACCCGGAAATGAAATGATGAGATTATCGTACAACGTTATGTAGCAGTAGTCCATTGCAGCATACATTATTTTTTTGAATTATAAAATCTGTAAATTTTTCAAATTCACAATACTTGTATTTGTTATAGGTGGTTTATCGCTGAGGTAATAAAAAAATTTATTTTTAAATATAGTTTGCTTCATATTTTTACTAGAAATTACAAATTTCTCAAATTATAGTCTTTATAGTAAGTGTATAGTATGATAAAATAATTAATAGTACAAATAATTTATGAATAAAATTAATCTTATTTCTATTTAAGGTATATGAGTTATTTATTATTAATATTCGTTTTGATAAAACAATACATATGCAACTCAACCATAAATAATACTAACTTTCGTTATATTATTTGTAACTTTTCTGGACATGTTGCAAGCTCATTTTGTATAAAAATATTAACTTCATTATTCCTAAGTCAACAATATCTTTAAATAGAAATATCTTGTATAGAAAAATATATATCATCCGACGAAACGTTTAATAAAATTCGCTGAGTGATATCTGCTCTAGAGTGCTCACATATCAGTAATCTATAGGCACCAAGTCTTCCACAAATCCCCAGCGATTCTGTTATACTGGGTGTTTTAACCCCTGATAAAAAAATAAAAATTTACTTATTAGACATTTTGTTTATGAAAAAGTGATTATCATTAACTTATCTTTCTATTGTCATGTATAAATAGTGCAATGCTAACCATCAAAAGAGCATAATGCTTCAAACTGCTTAAAAACATTTTTAAATATGGCTTCCTCGATCCCTGTTCTTGTTATTTCAGCACTAACGGCTTGTAAAAATGTTCTTTCCATTTCCGAACAGTGCCTAATAGCCTGAACCTTAGCACTAGCGATCATTTCAGTCAAGGCTTGATCAACATCTTGCATGGATACAGTTCCAGACTCATGAGATTCGGCAATTTCTGTCGCACGTCGACAAATATCTAAAGCTCGTCGAGCATCTCCGGACACCGCTGCTACTTTTCTGTAAAACCAAAATCAAATTTTATACAGAAAAATTCAGCTACGGTTGTTTTGAATCAACTGTGTTTATTACTCTTCCTTTTATTTACCTTGCTACTAATTGTATAGCTTCACTTCTGAAGGCATTAGAATCTTTTAGTCGAGTAGTTACAATTTCCTGTAACTGTTTGTGATTATAAGGCTGAAAAGTTAATCTTGTAAGACCCAATCTAGAAGTGACACGTCCCATTAAAACTCTTTCTGGAAGATCCATAGTGTTGGCTATTGTTATTACAACTAATTGGGCGTTTAACTTTGTAGGCCAATCTAATAAATTGTACACGACATCTTGGCGTTTATTACATAATAAATCAAGCTCATCCACAAGTAGCAACGTCATGGATTTCTTGGAAGTAGGACGGATAAACTGCTTTTCAAGTAACTGATGTGCTTGCTCCCATGTAGCGGTACGGTTCGTTAGTTGTTGTAATATATGAACATAAGCTTGCCTGGGCTCAGTCAATTTCATCCCGTTAATTTCAATAAATTTAAAATCATTCAATTCACGCTTGGATACCAATTTCTTTAAACATCTTATTACCTCGTTCACTGTTGCAGTTTTACCTGTGCCAGGTACACCGCTTATATACATGCATCTGAAATAATAATCAAAATTTTGTATAAAATGCATGGCACTGGTTTCAGTTATATGGATATGAAGTAGCATATAGAATTATGAAACGGATTATCTCCTATAATGACTGTCAACCTACCCTCCACTGTTATCCAATAACTTTCTCTCAAGAAATGTGTAAATGTTATTGAACTCCTCTTCTCTGCAAGGTAGGGATTTCGGTACTGCACTCACGTGTAATCGAGCTCTAGCTTCTTCAAGGGCTGTAGTTGGTTTTAAGAGTACTGCATTTCGTTGACGCATCGATGGAGTTAGATTTCCGTGTTTTATGCTTGAAGGTGTATGAGATTTTGCAGCAGTTGTAGTTCGTTTCGGAGTCGAAAAACCTGGTTCTTCTTTAGTTCTTGATGCAACATTCCTTCGACTAGGCGTGGATACTTTCGTAACATCTAATGGTTTTGTACTTTTTCTTGGCGTTTTGTGCACTTCAGTATTACTTATAGTCATTTTTATACCTGGTTGTACTTCGGTATTAATTAAAGAATGTTGAGCTTGTGTTTCATTCTCTCTTGATATTTCAGTAGAATTTCGTCTAGTTATCCTGTGAGGGGTTGCAACATTCTTAGTTTGTGATTTTGCAATTGTTGCTCTCTCAGTTTTCGTAGAAATTTGGTCAAATATGATGTCAGAACTTTCGGAATCGCTTTCTTCTTTTTGAACTTCACGTTTTGTAGGGGTGTTTACTTTCGTTGCATTTTTTAATGGCAAAGAAGCGGTAGTTTCCTCATTTATCAAATTTTTTGGTATTAAACTTCTGGTGCGTCTAGTTGTTCTTGGTGTGACAGCCGTACTTTGTTGCGAATATGTTTTTGAAGGCGTGTCGCTGGTATTTACAACAATATGGTTGTTAAATAAAATATGTTCATTATAATTTATGGACTTCCTGGTTCTCAATTTTGATGTGTGTATTGTCGGCGTCACATCTGCATCTGTTTTGTAGTCAGTGTATCTTGTTGAAGGAGTTCGAATTCTCCTCGACTTTCGTACTTCTGTCTGTTCAGCAAGAACTTCTAGAGACTTTTCATTTTCATTTTTATCACTGACATTTGCATTTGCTTGCATGCTTGTTTTAATATTTATAGCAGGTGTTGTCGCTTTCTTTAGGTTTGCTTCTACAATGCTTCTTAGAGTATTTGCTACAGATTTTCGGCTGCGAGCTCCATAATCCGAATCCGAATCCGAATCAATTTTATAGTGACTTTGTTCAGTGGATCTTCTCAATTTTATCTTTAATGATGCATCTTCACGTTTTTTTTCTAGTTTCTTTAGCAAAACCTCTGAGCTGATGCAACTTTCAGTATCCAAAGAGTCTGATAAATTTCGCCTTGCTTTTTTTGGGGAGAACTCCTTTGCTATGGTTACTTCACGATTCTTTGGTGTATCTAGTTTATTTTTTGGAGTACTTAATAATTCTAATTCGTCCACGCAATTACTCTTTGACATAGCTACAATTTTTGCACCCGCATCTTTTACTTTTGTAAATATATTATCTGAATCACTATCAGAATTCAATAAATTTGATATGTCTAGTTCATTACATTTCTTGGATCTCCCATGTACTTCAATATTTAAAGGCTTTTTAATAACTAGAGATTGACCATTGCTTTCATAAAGTTTGTACGTTGCTGGTGGACCTAACACAAATAAATAATGGAAAATTAATTATTTTGTTATTGTTTAATAGATCATAATAATGAAAGGACAAATATATATAATTTAATTTGTTTCTTTGCAGAATGTAATAAACTATTTGCTATATTCAATATACAAGAATAGTATACCTATGTCCCTACCTCCGTATGTAATCTCTGGTGATATACTACGGCTTCTAGGTTCTACACTTTCTTCACTTGTACTTCTTGTTACTCTTTTCCTCTTTTTTGGTGAAAATTGCTTTGCTGAAATATCAGTTCCAATATGAGATACATCTCTTGTATTATAAGTTTGCATTACTTCACAATTTTGTGAAGGATTTCACACATGAAGGATCATAAAAAGTTAGTATTACAGATCATAAAGAACAAAAAAGGATCTATTACCTTCTCTATATTTACTTTCAATTGTTTCAGAATTTTTGTTTCTCAGTACATTAGTATGATTACTTTTCAAAGGTGTTCCTTTAGTTGTTGTTCTAGTGCGTGTACGTCGTTTAGAGTTTTCAGAGTCAGAAACTGAATTTTCTTCAGATTCTACACTGGAATTTTCAGAAGTCGAAGATTCCTTACGGCGATTTGTTTTGTTAGACATTTTTCTCGTATTAATAATATTCATGGGGTCCGATATAAAATCTGTTTCGAGTTATCAAGATAAAATTATAAACAGATCCCACATTTCTTCTACATTAAGTCAACTCAATAAACTTGCAACCTAACACAACTCTCATACTTGCCAGTCAAGACGTGTTTACGCGGGAACTGGCGGGAACAACTGAATAACTTCCATAACTTATGATCAGCTGTTTTATAGATAGGAAAGTCGTGTGTCACGAAAAGTTTAGTCCATTGGGATTGGTGGATATTGTGTGGACAAGTTCAAAATATAATGAAGGAAAGAACACATTTGTGAATAAACCTGAAGTTGTAGTAAAAAGATACTGTTCTTTTTTTTCGAGCGCGTTTATTACAAATGCTTGATATTCCAAAATAACAGAATAAAGGTAGGAGATTTAAATGTTGCAAGATTATTGTACATTAGAGATAAAAATAAGGTACAGGTATAAAAAAAGATAATTATTTTCTAATCGCTAATGAAACAGTCAACCTATCGTCGTTCAAAAGATTTAAGTATTCAATTAAAAAGTATTCTTACATTTGAATTTTCGTTAATGTTAAGTACTATTGATACTTTTGAAATATTATAAATATTTCATACATTATACTAACAGTAAAGTTCTAGATTAGTAAAAATAAAGGTGTTGATAAATAGAAAGGTTTTCTCCTTCTTTGAATTTTATTATTGCTTTTATATTGTTATTAGGTTGTAATGATGGTTTTACAAGATTCTTATTAAGATAAGATTAAGATGGACGTGAACATTAGAAATTAATATCTGTTTGGGCAAAGTATTTTCTTTTTGTCTTTTCTAGAGATATGAAAAACCCATATATATATTAAGGAAGATTATTTTAAAGAAGACCTTGTCGTTTCAGATCCTCATAGGTCTTTCGATTTACAACATTACCAAGTGAATCCTCAAATTCTTCTTCTTGTTCAGGTTGCCAGCGTTCCGCTTGTTTTTGTGCTTTTAATTTCTCCCACAAAGCAAGAGCATCTTCGATTTGTGTAACATTAGCAAAATGTGCTGTATTCGGAATGCCTAAACAACGCATACCGTGTGCGTGTCGCCATTCTGCAAAGTGTCTTTGAAAGGCTTTTGGTCCTTTATATGTAAAGTTTCCACAGATTTCACAATTGTAACTAATGTTCAGTCCATGCAGCTTATACAACCAATAGGGAATTGGTTTACCATCCCAACCAAGTGGTAGATTTTTTGGATTATATGGAACTTCATTATCATCGTCTTCTTCAGATTCACTTGCACTAGCTTCTGCATCAGAGTCTCCACGCTCTCCTTCTGTTCGTGCCTGTTTCCTCTGTACATTTTCTTTGGTTGCTACACGTTGTGTGGATACAAGTTCAGCAAGTCTGTATACTTGTGCTTCAAGCATTGCTATCTCTTTTTGTTTTTCAGTATCTTTACCTTTGCCGAAGTTTCTGTGTTTATTTTTTGCTAATAAGTTTGGATCAAGTGAAGCTTCACCTTTTGTACTGAAGAGTCTTTGTGCACGTTCTTCAAGTGTGCCACCACATTTTAGACCAAGTGCCATCAATGCAGACTTTAATCTATCTAACCCAAGAGATGCTAGTTCCTCCCAGGAAGAAAATGCTGACAACTCAAGATGAGCTCCAACGTTAGTCAAAGCACTCCCTGTTTCCTTCGGCCATCCAGGAAAAGAATTAGTTTCCCACTGTATTTCAAAATCTTTAACAGCCTCTTCAATTTCTGAATTTAAATCATGCAAAGGTCTAACTCTGGTCAAATAATCTGTCAAATAGTCCAGCAGTAATTCTATGTAAGCACGATAATCTGCATTTTTGCGCTCTCTAGGAATGTCAAATAAATGATCAAACGTTGATAAATATGTAATATAATCAATTTTTTCAATTCCTTTGAGATTGATGTATTTTTCATAGCATCCATGAAGATCAAGATATTTTCCATATCCTTCTTCATCCGTAAATTCAACAAGATTAGCTAAATCGTCTGTTGGATTTTCACGCATTTTGGCTAATTCCTCAAACTCCACTGACATTGGCACACTTATCTCATTAGGATGCCGTCTATAAAATTCCTTTATAGACTTCAAGCGTGAGTAGAATTCAGAGAACTCATTCGGACCAGAAAGTGCTTGTACCTGTAAATATAAAAATCACAATATATTTAATTAAACCTATTAATATGCAGTTTAAACACAATAGATTAAGGTGTCCATTCTTATTTTTGTATAACATACCAGTCAGTTACCGTTATTTAACAGACGTTCATAAATTATAACCTAGCATATTTAACGACTCTTTTAAGTGAAGGTTGCATACAACTGTCAAATATTTGTTGAAAAATGTATAAATGTAGCAATTGCCTATTGTATATTACCTCTTCCTTTCTCTGCCCATCTTTGTCTTCATAAAGATCTTGAAGATGCACTGTACTGTCTGTAAATTGATCAAGTAACATTTTCAGACGGTGCTCTGAATTGATGTTTTCACGATGTCCAGGCTTTTTATGAAGCATTTCTTTAACCATTGCGTCCATTAAACGCTCCCGCTCTTCGTGATAACGACGTTGTTGTTCCAAAATTGTCTCCATATTTACTTTAATATGAAATAAACAATTTTTCCACTTTAAACAACTCTAGCCGCTCTGGCCACTAGTTCAATTATGAACGTCGTAATGAAATATGACGCTGTCTGACTACGCCGTGTGGACGTTCACTAGGGGTATATTCGGAAATTCACTATCAGTACTGCGAGCAAAATTGTGTCTCACTCAATTGCATTCAGGTAAATAGAGGCACGATGATACTGTAATATGTACTAGCAAATGATTTTCGGTATGTATCCTAAGTATTATTTTAAAAACTTTACTACTTTGATTCGGCTTACAATTAGATGAATCAAGAGCTACAGAATAGCATTGCAGTTGTATAAAATAAAGAATAAATCTGTAGCAATCGAAGAGCATAAATTCTAAAATCCACTCCTTAGAATTGCTATTGCTTCTACAGATAAATCGAGATGCACTGATAACCACAGCATCCGCAATGAATTTTATAATGTATCCCGAGTATTCAATTTCTAATTGTGTTTTAGATACATTTCTAAAATGATAAGGGAAAATTTTAAAAGGATTCTTAAAGAAAGATATTTTTGTATCACAGTTACACACTTTATATTTAAGCAATAACACACGTTACATATATATGTATTTTTAATAAAAGTATCAGATTTTATTTCTATAGTTTACAGTTTAATCTCTCTATATAAAAACAGTTGCGTCAGCCGTATCAAAATTCGCAGGTAACAAATTTTGACACGCCAAGGATCATCATCGCGGCGTCCTACCCTTTTGCCAAGAATGAAGAGTCCATCGAGTCAAAAGTTTAGGAGCCCAGCATCGTATGTATTAGATTAAAACCATTCTAACGCTACATCGATATTATCCCACTAGACAGTAATATGCTTATTTATTCACGATATAAATTAAAAGTCAGACCTTATGGTTTCGAAAATATGTACGACGTATGTGTCTTTGCGCGTTGCTTAAAATTACATTGTGTTGCTCGACACGAACCACTTCTTGTGGTTTTTTGACGTCGTGTCCGCGCATGCTATTATGCAATCACAAAGAGACATTAAGTGACGATAGTATGGCGATTTATCTTCTCGTTCCAACCTACTAGTATTATTGGGAACGATATATGTAGTGTCCTTTCGACAGGGCGTATTTCCTCAGTCGGCCCTTCTCTTACAAGGGTGGTAGATACTGATTGATTTCTGAGGGTAAGTTACTTTTTTGACAATCGCATGGCTGCTGTTTTATTTGAGATCCAAATGCTGGTGGCGAATGCGTGTGCACGGGCGATTGCGATTTACCTTCTGGAGATATAAAGTTTGTTGGTTGTTGTGGAGAATTGAGAGTTTTCTTAACCCAGTCGGTATCAATAAGAGCATAAGTTGTGACCTAAGGAGTACAAAAATAATTGAATAAATTTATATTATTGGTAAGTAAGAAAGTTTGTACGCACAGTATCTTTTTCATTAATGCTTACTTGATTTGTAGGCAAGCAACCCGTATCTTGACTGTAAACACCAGTGAGTTCATAGAACCCGTCACCTCTATCACAAGCCAGAGGACCGCCAACGTCTACTTGACACATATTGTTTCCTTGTTTTTGTGCCTTTACACAAACCAAAGTCTCGTCTATTTCGAGTTGTGATTCTGCACCCTGAAGACGTTGCGAGCATTCCTCTGGAGTGAGAACATCGACATCGATACCGTGCATGAGAGCTCCAGCGACGTTGACTAAAATATAAAAAATAATATTATTAAGATCTTTATAGATGTGGTAATTAACGATAGGTAGATAAAAGATTTTTATTTTTTACCTTGTAGGACAGTCTTCCCCCATCCGGTGGCAATGCACTTCCTTCCTGGTACTGGTTGCGGGCTATTTCCAAGACAAAGAGTGTCTACGTGCTGATCCAGTGTTACAGGGTGTTCCAGAAACAGAACAGCCAAATCGTAGCTAGGAGCACCTGGGTAATATCCAGGATGCACGGCAATAGAAGACACCTTGACTATTTCAAATGGAAGTGGTTCTTCGTTCTTCAACTCATAACCAAGTTTCCATTCGCCAGATTTAATCGAAACTTCACTCGGCTGAAGTCTGATTGGGGGAAAAAAAATACTTTTGTGAGCATTAAACGCACATATATGTATAATAATAGGTGAATATCAATTCCAAAAAATGCAAATTAAAATATTTAAATGTAAATTCATAAAATTTGCATGATATTGTCATATATGATAAAAAATAATCAATTGCTTCTGATCACTGTACAAAGTCTTCTGCCTAAACAAATATGATGCTTACCCATCGACACAATGAGCAGCTGTCAGAACGGCATTCGGTGTTACAATAGCGCCTGAGCATAGCAGCTTTCGGTCTTTGGTAGACAGGATCATCGCTTGCCATGGGATTTCGCCAAAGGCAACGTCAACGTCGCTCAAGCCACTTGGACGTTGTACCTTTTTTTATGAAGGTGAGAATGACATGAGATAGCGAAGACAGAAAAGATAGAAAAGATAGACTTAAGGTGTCCAAGTGCCAGTAACCATTAATGTTTATCCTAATGGACAGGTGACAATCTCCTACGAGAAATTAGAATTTCCGTAAGAAATGTCCACACATGTACTTATAGATTTGAAACGTAGACGGTGAAGGCATTTTTACGTTAATAATACAGTTAGATGTGATTTTGCCAATTTTATCATGCAAGTAGTACTTGTAAAGTACCGCAAGTTTGCTATTTTTATGTGACAGGTTTTGGATGCCATAGTTGAAAGGGAATACGCTGTGTACATGTAATAAAGTATAGTAAAGTAGAGTAAAGTAAAGTCAGTGAGATGTAGAGTAGACGTTCGTGCGATGCATGGTTGTGGTCACGTATGTTTTTTTTGTACACAGGATAAATAGGTCGTGGTGTCACATCCAAATTATTAAATTTCTTATTTGAACAAAACTCTTATATTTTATTAGGCACTATATAATAATGTATATAGATTCACTGAACATAAAAGTCTGTCATGGAGTATTATTTCATTTGCGGCAATCATAGTAGCTAGTGTTTTCATTAAACACCTCTATTATTAATAAATTTCTAATAGCTAATCACAATAAAGGACACTTACTTTGTTTTTCAATCCACATTGACTTCCAGGCGCATGGGGTTTTATGATCGTCGGATTCTGGTTGCTCGAGGCGGAGTCATAGTTTTTTCCTCCAAATGGATTAGGGAAGTTTGGCAAGCTTGGCAAATTAAGGTTCGGTAAATTGGGAAAGCTTGGTAAATTACTAAAAATACCTGGTGGCTTATTTGGGATTTCAGGTAGAGATTCTGGTGGTGAATCAGGAATACCAGGGTTCAGGGAATCCTCAGGAGCCTCGACGGGAATTCCTGGTTTCTCAGAAGGTTTCTGGAATGGGTTGTTAGGCAGGATATTGGAAATGGTCTCAGATATTTGTCCAGGAATATTAGAAATTTGTGGTGGTAATGTGGGAAGCCTTTGGGGAATATTGAAGCTGGGACTAAATTCGAAAGTCTTTGCAGGCTTAGACGTTTTCGTGGGAGGTGGTCTCTTAGATGGTGTTTTGGTTAGATTCAGAATTTTTGGAAAACCTTGCTCATCAAATCCACCACTGTAATCTGCGGGAAGGTTACCCGTTGGCCACGGGTCCACGTAGTTGGGATCGCGACAACACTTTCCAATGACTCCATTATCCGGATTTTTACAATTCTATGAGAAATTATGATTTGATAGTGATTAATGTAACTCTGTTATAAAGCTTGATTTTTATGCGTTGAATATTCATCAACTTTATGAATGCTAAATTCGTATATGAATACTTACGCTCAATGGTACTCTTCTCTGAAGTTGTTGACTGGTGAGTGCAACAGGTTCCGGACTGATAACTCCTTCCAGAGTACAGAACTGTTCCTCGACACAAATCAAAGCAGCTGCACATCCAACTTGGAAAGGAGATTCTTGAATTGGTGGGAATGACGGTGCAGGTGTAACAGGTACTTGTTTGGAAGGTGGTGGTCTTACGTCAGGAACAGCATCACTTGGATGACCTGATAGGGAAGACCAATTTGCATGAAAATTTGAAAGTTCCTACGGTATGCTTATCTTCATTAATTGTAATAACTATTTGATACCATTATACCTTCATGTGGGGGTAAAGAAATAGCTGGTACGTCATTGGAAGATGAATCGCCAATAGGAGGCAGGTAACCATTATTCTCCGCGGAACCTGATGATTTGACACCAAAATTATGACCATCACCGCCGTTTAAGTCTTCTTGAGAGTTTTCGAATGAGGATCCGAAAAGACCACCACTTTGTTTATTCTGGTTGTCAAAAAGTCCACCGCTAGAAGATGGTCTGGAGCCTGCCGATGCACCGGTATTAGCATTAGAACTGGCAAAGCTTCCGGAACCAAAACTTGAACCTGCTACAGTAATTTAAAAGTGATGAATTAAAACTTAATGCATTAATACAATAATTTTTGATAAAATATTAACCCTTACCTTGACTAGAACCGCTTCCAGTTGCAGGTTTTGAATCGAAGGGGCCACCATGTTGTTTGACCTGATTGTCAAAAAGTCCACCGCTGGCGGATGGTTGGGAGCCTGCCGATGCACCGGTATTAGCATTAGAACTAGCAAAGCTTCCGGAACCAAAGTTTGAACCTCCTGAATTAATTTGTAAGTGATGAATCAAAATTAATTAAATTAATACAATAATTAAATAAATTCTTTAATTCTTACCGCTACTAGGTCCACTTCCAAATGTAGGTTTTGAATCGAAAAGACCACCAGAACTGGGTGTAACATGAATTAGACCAGAATTTGGTGATCCAGTGGCAGTGATCAAAGTAGGTGAACCCGTTGGAGCAGCATGAATCAAACCACTTCCTCCCTGACTGTTGGCTCCTACTCTAGTACCAAAACTGGTTGAGGCAGTTGATTGGCTACCGGATTGCGTAGGATTGAATCCGCTCTTTGATTGATCGATATTGGAACCGAGTGGATGCAAACCACTTTGGCTTCCGAATTGTCCAAACTGGTCTAAATTGATCTGAGACTGATCACTTCCCGAATTAGCACTGCCAAAACTGGAGGCACCTGCGAAACTTCCGGCAGAAGATTCAGCGTTACTTGAAGATGGGAAATCGACGCCCTGAACTACTCCAACTTGTGATGGAGCGCCAGAATAACCTTCTAACGTGCAACATACTTCACGACCTACAATGCACTGTTGAACCTGCAACAGCAAACAATAACTCTTGTTATAAATTCATGCACCTGTAAGAAGTAACGATACATGGCCCTTTTTTCAAATTCTTTAAGCATCATTGAGTTCGATTCATTTCATGGCGCATATGATACGTAACTTCATATTGAGCGAAATTCTCAGAAATTCCGAATCCCACAAAAGATATCCGATAATAATTGGATAAAGAGAGACACTTATGATTTCTGTGCTAAAAATATTACATCTTGCGCGAAT
Source organism: Trachelus tabidus (assembly GCA_030142655.1). Lineage (NCBI taxonomy): Eukaryota > Metazoa > Arthropoda > Insecta > Hymenoptera > Cephidae > Trachelus > Trachelus tabidus. The sequence goes on along the minus strand of JARQTI010000415.1, from coordinate 1,549,991 downwards.
TCGAAAGATCACTTGCTGGTAAGAAATTCCGGTTCTCCTATATACCCACGCAATTCAACTTTTCAATGACATAGCTTTCTTTTTTTCATTTTTTTCTTCTTTTTTTATCCACATCCATACTGTTTTCGCATGCATTTTGTACAATCGATGCGAAATTTTCGCAAGTCAGTCAATCAGGTTCAGGTAAATTTCATAAGAGTTTTCTTGTTGCAATTCGAATGCCATTAAAAGGGAAAGATCATATTGCGCTTGCGTAAAATGATCATTAGTACTATTATTTATTATCGTGTGCTCGAACGGTTTTTATAAAATTCCAGCAAGCTACGAGTTAATAAATATCCTCTTAGGAGTGATGATGGGATCGCGTACGTACATACTATGAAAAGATGATTGTCATTCTATTCCTAAGTACTGTCTTCGATAATTCCTTAGCTTTTAAGACATTAATTGGTTATTAATTGATTCTCTTACGATCGAAGTGCGATCTTCAAAATGGAAATTCCATTCGATCGATATATGAATACGATTTAGCTGATTAACCGGCTTGTATCTGGCAACCGCGTTGATGTATAATCAATTAAGAATCACGTATAACAGGTGGGCAAGATAGGTGATATTCGAAAGTCAATATGTAAATTCAATCGAGAGATTCGATCAAGAGAAATGGCTGTACAGGATCGATATTACGATTACAAAAAAAAATCTTTGGCTAACGAGCTACGTCTATTTGATCAATTTTATTAATGAGCTACTGAATTGTGCAATTATTTTATTAGCGAATTAATTCTACCTCGTTATTAGTAAATCTTAATTTTTTTTAATCTATACAAATCACGAATGACTTTTACGATTTGACATTTTTGGGAACATGTGCCGTAGATGTTTTAATATTGTCAAAGTAATTACATCATCGTTCATCTATTGATAATATATATTTGAATACGTGACATCTGTCATGGCGCAATACCTACTGGATTTATGGGTTGCCATGAAATCGATTGAATGTCATTTACAATTAGAACTCGTGGATGAGATTTCCAAAAAGGTTGAAAGTAGGTTATGGCAATCACGGAGGTCAGATGTTTTGAATTCTTTCATAAAAGATTTTGATGGTTAATGTTATTTCTAAAAATTCTTTGAATATTTATGCCAGCTGATTTTCACTTTGAAGAATATTCAATAAATTTGATATTTCGCGAAAAAAAATTCGTGAGTATAGTTAACGTAGCCATCCTATGTCAAATAATCAAAGATTATCTTGGAATATTTATGAAGTATGTTTAAAGGAATTTTATTTGTTTAGAACAAGAGACTTGTAAAATATAAATGACTGATAATCATCGTAAGTGGCTGTCATTTCGAAAGACGTCCCTAAAAGAAATTGGCAAACTAAAGAAGAGGACTATCTTGGTATTGCCTTAAGAAAATAAAGTCTGTGCAAGACTTGGATTAGCCGTGCCCAAGTCCAAAGTTCATTAAAAGACGCTGAGCAATTGATATGGCGTAATCAGCGAATAAATAAATGAAACGCATAAAATTGCGTTTACTGTAAAATGGTAAAATGACAAGATAAGTAAACGAATATTTTCCTTCTTCGCAACCGAGGATACATAATTACGTAGACTGAATTGCGTATACAGAAGCTGCCATAATTAACATGAAAATGCTGCAAGCCGTAGGAGCTATTAAGAAAAAATTCAAAAAGGTTGCCCGACGACCTTAAGTGCGATAAACCTATGCGAGACAAGACACTATTGCTCAGATTCATTGATTGATAACATCGATTGAATGAAAGCAAATTAATGGGACACCGTTAAGGGCCTCGATGACTTCCGTGACGAAATTTAGGAATCTTTAAGCAACTATGGAATTCTTGGAGAAATTATTGACAGTTAAATTTATCACTATCAATACCATAAACCGACATATCGAACGTGAATGCTTCAAACTAAAAACCCATCGTTTGACTCATTCGTGTGAAAGTCTTTTTTTCATTTAATTCCATAAGCTAATAACGCTTGTAAGCACAACCAATCATAAATGGAAAGTGTTTGCATTACACCGTTGCATACGTATGTTACGTTTCTGTACTTATTATATGGTTGAGCTTGATTTCTATCGTTTTCTATAACGCCTTATTATTTCAAATATAATTTGTGCTTTGAAAACTCAAATGACAGATTTGTATGATGTTAATATATGAATTACATTCAATAATTTTGATATAAACTATTTGACTTACATTATTGACCAAGGTGGGACTGATCTATTGTGTCATCAGATCTGATGAGATATATTGTGGGACAACATTATTTCTTGGAATACAAACTGATTCACGTGGCTATTTGTGGAATCTTCTGAGATCATGATATTGGCAATCGATCGTGGTTTGAATAATACATAACAGAATCATGCTTGTTTCTGACTATGGCCTTGTACCAGTCATGCATTTGCTGTACTTTCCGAAAATTCATTAACGCACGTAACATGCGATGTAATAAGATACTTGAATCGACACAGCACGGGCGTCGATTACCGGTGTAATTTTTCTCGCATACGAAAAAGCATCGTTATTCATTGAAATTACCGCATTAGCACGCCGTGGACGTCCGAAATTTTCGAGCTCGAGTGCAAGCAGATGCGACTGATTTTACGCGCGTTGTTATTTATGTTCTGTCCAATTGCAACGCATTAAAGCAGGAACGCTTTCCCTTGATGATTTTAATGAATCTCAGGTAAGTACGTTTTGCGACCTTCCTCAGGCACATTCGATCTTGTATAATCTTATGAAATTCAAATCGTGTACAATTTTCCCGCCAAATCGATTAGCTGTAATAAATCGCCATATTGTTCAACTCTATAATAAATCACCGACTGTCGGTAAGAATTAATTAGATTACTAAGAATTATGTTTTTACATCGCCTGAGTAGATTTCTTATAACGAATTTGACGATATTCTCGAGATTATAAGTAAGTCTAACATCAGTTGTAATCGATGATAAAGATCGATTACATTCTTTTATCGATACGCGTAATAAGGAAAAGTCACACCGTACAGAGATAAAGTATTAGAATTAATTCACTTTTAGGCATTCACAATTCTGCACGAAAGAATGTCAACTGTAGGAAATCATTGTTATACATAATACCGCGCAATAACAAACATTTTAATTGCATTTAACCTTCTTCAAGTCACTTAACCTATCTGATTTGTTATTCAGCCCGACGGTAAAAGAAGTTTCGTACCGACATGTAACATGAACACATGGACCGGTCTTAACGCGCGTAACGCTCGCGTTAATCGAATTCCGGCGTCGCGTAGTGTCGAGATGTAGACGCACCAGGCGTAGAAAGTGATCGGTTGCGAAGGTGAAAAATCAGGAATGCTGTGATGACTCGTGGTAAAAGCGTGCCTCTGGTGCGTCCATGGCGTTGTATGTCGCGTCAAGCGGCGCCAAGAATTCAAAAGAGAGGACAGGAGAAAGAATTTCGTAATCGACCACGTTGCTGCGGACCATCTTTTTACTGCTACATAACGAGTTGCGTTCTTGACTCTTTGGAATCTTTATGTGGATGAGGTTAAGTGAACCAAGTGAATACATTAGACGAACACCAAATGGGATACAGTACGGTGAGTAAAAGGACTCTATAGGTACCAAATGATCTTTCCCGATTCGAAGATTGCAATAGCTGTGACATAACCTCACTTTCGCCGATCTATCAGACTTCGCATAAATAAAGAAATGCACGATCCAATGCTGGACCTTCGACCCTATGATGTCCGCTGATTCTGCCCCCCTTACTAGAGAAGCAAATCCGGGTGATCATAGTTTTTCTTTCCTTGGCGTCATTCGCTTATTGATTACACAATCAATTTTGATGCTTTGAAATTTATTACTTCCTCGATATGAATAGTATAGGTTAGAGTTTACGCGGTATAATTATAATTTGTGTGGATTTGAGGACAGTTTTCTGTACAGTTGGCAATTTTCAAATTGACGTTAGTGATTTTTTATTCGCGGGACACCTCGTGCCGTCCTATGCTAATATATGGTAATTCGTTATTCGCGCACGTAACCATTAAATATTTAATTGGTATCATCAGCAATTTAGGGAGATCGTACGACAGTCGCGCGACAATTTTTAATACTATAAGCTTTCCAAATTGAGAATAAAAATAGTGAATATTCCGTTTTCTTTTGGTAATTAGGTAATAATATATGTCTTTTGAATGATACGAGTGATCTCATAGTCAATTTCTAAGATCAATTAATGATTGATTTATTAATGTAAGTAAACCTATAGGTCAAACCCGCTCTTTTCTAATTCATTAAGTATGTAAGGACGGAATATTTTCTTGACTTCTTTATGATTGCCATTTGCGCACTACTGTTTTTATTCTTCTATCGTAAAGGATTCTATACTAATCAGTCCTGTACTTGACTAAACATGTAATTCGTAGAGTATAACCTGTTGAAAAATGTTATATAGGGATCTGACTGTAAATATTGTAATCAAATAGTTTGTCCACAAGTAAAATAAGTTGCGGGGAGGAGGGAGCTTCTCTAAGATTCAATATTAAAAAAACTCCCTAACATTAGACATTTTACATGTCGTTCAACTATGGATCATCCTGTATCCTCCGTATAGGTTAATGTGTATTTAGTCGTTGACTCCTTTAGTGTGTGTTAATTTGAATGTCTTCAAAATAGTGATGACTTCAGTAATCGGGAATTTTTCTATGAGTACGACGAGCCGAAGAATAATATATTTTTGTTGACTAAACGGTAAATCACCTGCTTCGGTGCGTGACAAAGATTTTTTTAATTAGATTAAATATCTGTGGGAATATTGCTAAGACTAGAACCCTGACCGCAGACAAAGGCTCGTAATAATGGCCGTATAGACTAATTGTAAGTAATACGATAATAGGTATGTGGCTTGCATTGACATTGCCTAGAAGATTAGCAATGATTATGCCATAGGATGGCATAATGCTCGATTGATGTGGCTAAGAAATCTTGTGTTGATTCCATTTATGAGAAGATTACGATTCTTTACGGTTTTAAAAAATTTACATTTTTTGTCGCCTGTATGAAGTATATGAATTTGTTTTGAGACTTACCCCAGTCCGCACTTGCATTAACCCTTGGCCATTGGTGTTGACTTTTCCGTTGTGACAAAGTTTGGGTGTTACGCAGATTCTGCCTTGTCCACTACAACTGATAGTTAGGCTGTCTTCGGGTTCGATGGGTTGTTCCAAATTCTGTTCCGGTCTCTTAGGCAATGATCCCGGTCCACCAGTTGATTGACTTGGGAATGCAGGAATTTGTCCAGGTCCTTGCGATGGAGTTCCTACTGGCAGTGAGCCTTGAGCAGGTACAAGAACAGATGAGCCAGAACCAGGTTTCAGGAACGGATTGGATGATCCTACGGCGATTGGTCCTTGGGAACCAAATTGATGCGAATCAGATGGGATAGATGGTATTTGTGGAACTTGAGAGTTGGATGATCCTTCGAATGGTTGTTGAGAATCAATTTGTCCCGGTCCAGCAGATGGTTGTTGCGGTACTTGAGGTGCCTGACCCGAACTGGGGTTCAGGAACGGATTGGATGATCCTACTGGGATCGGTCCTTGGGAACCAAATTGATGTGAACCAGATGGGATTATTGGTACTTGTGGAACTTGAGAGCTGGATGATGATCCTCCGATTGGTTGTTGTGAGCTGAATTGTCCTGGTCCAGCAGATGGCTGTTGTGGTACTTGAGGTGCCTGACCGGAACCAGGTTTCAGGAATGGGTTTCCGGCGCCGATTGAAGGATAGGATCCTGAAGAAGCACTGGAACCAGCAAAAGATCCTGCTCCTGGATGAGAGCCTTGTCCAAAAGATACTGAAGAGACGGAACCACTAAGAAATGGATTCTTAGCTGCGTCAATTGGAGCTGCACCCGAGGAACTGTAAGTTCCGGAGCCACTAGAGGCACCAGCGGAACCGGAAGAACCGGAAACTCCTTGAGAACTAGAAGAACCAAAGGAACTTGTAGCACCGAATGAACCAGAGGATCCATGAACTCCATTAGCGCCAGTTCCAGATCCTTTAGATAGGAATGGATTTCCTTGGACATTGATAGCTACGTGACCACCCTGGTTAGAAGCAAATGCACCACCATTGCCTTTGGACAAATCAAAATGTCCACTGGACGAACAAGCATTAGGTGTGCATCCGCCATAAGGCTTTCCGTTGCGTCCAAAAGGACTATCTGGTCCATTCCACCAGTACTGGAGAGTTCCTTGACTGGATCCAGACTGACCAAAAGATCCTCCAAAACTACCACTTCCGGAAGTACTAGTTACTGAACCGATTCCAGGTTGTCCTTGAGCTCCGGAAGCACCGAACCTCGTACCAGAAAGTTGCCCCCCGAAATTACCAGCAGCTCCAGAACCAGATGAGAAACCAGATCCACTTGAACCTCCCTTTACTCCACTTCCACCAGCATGAGAACCCTGGTATCCAAAGTTTGCTCCATTTTCACTCAAACCAAGATTTCCTGTTCCAGGATTTCCCAAAGCTCCGTATCCAACTTGCGACGCATCTGGACCAACGGATGATCCAGTAAATGATCCGGCAATCGATCCAGCGGAGGTTCCAGCAGAGCCACCAATTAGTCCAATTGGTACAGTTCCACTAAAGCTACCGGACGCGTAACTACTGCTCTGGCTATGACTTCCGCCAGTGGTACTGTAGCCGGAAGTCTTGCTCCCAGAGAAGCCATGACCTTCAAGAACGCCGTTAATTTCTGCGTTATCCTCGTTTGATTGACTGTAGCTGTTCGAATTTGAATTCGACGATGACTTCTTGTAGTGATAACCATCGGACTGAAGAATACTATCAGGTATCTTTGAATATGGATGTGCGGTGACACATACAGCTAACGTCACTGCACCCAGCAGCACTATCGTCGACCCTCTCATTTTGGGGACCCTGCAAAATCACGTGGAAAAACATCTTTTGAGTATACCTGCTGCTATGCAAATAATTATCGCGCAATCGTTTTGACGTGCCGATTAAAATCTCTGTGTTTTCAGTGTTAATGAGATCTGTCGACAACGTCCAGCATAGATGTTAGGTAATCGCTTGAGCAGAGACACTAGAACCGGATCTTACCATGGATGACACAGTCTATGAATGCTAAAAAATTATTTGAAGTTACGGTTGCTATTCTAAAATCACCTAATGTCGATTTCAACTTGAGCTCGAGATAAGGTTGTAATATTTAATTTAAATTAGCAAGTATCTTATTTGGAATTATCTTTCGTTATTCATCTTCACAGGTTCAAGTGAGTCCGTATGGAAATAGAAGATGAATCAGATAAAAATTTTTCTATATGCTAATTTCTCTCAATACCTGCCTTCGCTTCGACTATTATAAATAATATTAGATGGTGCGAATTTTTGAATGTTACTCGGATCATCATTTAAAATAAATATTACGCGGTTACGACAAGGCCAAACATGGCCCCGGATAAAATTTTTCAAACGAATTATTATACCTGTTTTGGAGGTAATTTTCGCTATTTTTCACTTTAAAGGAAATGATTACGATCGCAGCCGTGAGAACATCGAGTCAGCATAATTCCACAGTAATTTCACCGTGAAGCCATCCATAAACTACATCCAACCTTCGCTACAACCAGACCTTCAACTTGAATTTAATTGAATGCCATCGGATTAACATACACTTGGTAGTAACGTGAAACAAAGCATCCGGTAAATCTCACGGTAAACGACCTAACTGCTCACTGAGCATATACAATACAATCATATCAATTTACAGACATAATCAAACGATAATTTTATCCCACAAAAGCCTATGATAAAAGTAAAACTAGTTTGAAAAATCAATAATAATCCGCATGATGCATACTACAAAAATGCAGCAGCTTACCGATCTTGGAATTCTATTTAAAAATTCAAAAAAACAAAGTATATAAAAAAGTAGCAAAAATTGATGCTACTCCTATAATTATCCGTATATACACATTAGGCATATCAAGTACAGCGGATATACACGTTTCAACTATATTTCCTATCTCTGTTCACTGTTGGCACCCTCGATCCAATAATTTCCACACCAAGATGTAATTCACCCTTTTAATAAACACTGGCACAATTATTTTTTCTTGGTCAATTGCACTTAATTTGCATCCCTTGGCAGGATCGCCCTTCCTTAGAACAATCATGGCAGTCAGGGCAGTCAGGAGTGTACTCACCTGATACACGTCCCTATGGAAGTACACGTACGTCTTGTTCGAAGGAAAGTCAATGTGACTGGCGGCGCCTTCACATACCGGCTTCTCTTATACCATCCTTCTGGTAGCCCCCACTGTTTTACTGGGCCTCCTCCTATCCTTCGATATCCTATCCTGGTAGACGTTGTCGCGTACGCACAGGCCCATCTTGCTTATTCTTTCTTTCATTTTTGCTCTCTCTCTCTTTCTCTCTCTTTCCTCTTCAATCCACTATTCACGCAGGTCGACTCATCTCTCTGATATTCAACCAAGCTCGCCTTCGACGCCATTAGCTATTGTGCAAACAGATCGTTGAATCCACTGGAAGAGGATGTCCGTCTCGGTGTCATTTTATGAGAATCACAACGTCTTATGGTCTAATCGATGAACCGCGATTTCCGTCTATTCGGACAATTTTTCGACTTCTTTTTTTTTCAACAGGCATTCCATGCCGAAGAGTCTTGACTTATTTGGAAGTAGAAATATGACTATAAAAATTTTGTTAATTTACATCGAGTCACTTGCGGTATCTAAATCAGCATTTTTTTCAGACTTTCATGGAAACTTGATGGCGTTTTATTTTTCTAAGTAGACCATTTAAATACTGTTGCTTCTTGTCAGGCCATTCGGTATAGTAGATTTTTATTTTATTTTTTGTCATCACTGATCAATCCTCACCTCAGGAATGCATTTAGCGTGTCCGGCGATACTTTTTGTAACTATCAAAAGACCGACGCTGAAGAAAAAACTTTGGCATAAAAATCTGTAAACCGGAATCGTTTGATCTTCATCCTTGAACTGCGTTGAAGATGCCACAAAGTGCAATGGACGATGCAATAATTGTATCTTGCTATTGGTTGGTATCCAAGCCGAAGTTTTGAAGTTCATCATCGGGAGTCAAGGCACCGTGTAAATGTTTTAGCATAAGTGGAGACGTCGGTGTATATTTATACAGTAAGCAATAGCATGAGCAAACAAATGTAGCGCAAATTCGTTGGTAAAATATGCTCGCAAAATGATCCCAGAAAGCGGATGTAACCTCGACTAGGTCACGTAGTAAAATTAGTCATTCATCGACTTGGCACGAGAAGTGAACGTAATTACTTTACCTCCATATGTAATTATTCGCTGAAGACGGGAAAACCTGTACATTGACCTTTGATCGTGTGTTTATCATTATAACATTGGTTTGGACGTATTGCGAATTATCCATTTCGCAATTTTCAGTTCTTCGGCACTAATTAGGCCAATTGAATCAGTGCTGGGAATAATGGCTGTTCGTGGTATTCGCTCTTGTATTTTGTGTCTCTATAGTTCTTTTTTTCTTACTAATGAAGTATCCGCCTTAATTTTACCTTCTGTCAAGATTTATTTGTAGATTCTCTAAAAACGAACGATAGCCATTATCAACATCCTGTTGAAAGGGTATTTAGGATTTTGAGGTTTATGGACAACACGTACCTGTGGCATTGGTGCGTCATCAAACGTGATACCGGTTCATGGGATTTTTGTGGTTAAAAATAATATCTCTCGCTGACTCCGTGCTCGTCTCTTGTTTTTCTCTCTCATCTTGTACAACGGGTTTTTCGTCGGAATAGTATTTTAAAAAAGGAGCAAAAAGGTGTAGTGTCACGAGTATCCAGTAAATCGAATATTTGTGTCCGACGATAAAATTCTAGCGGGGGCTATCTTCACTTCAATGAATCCATTTAGCTAACTCACGCTGGAATTACGGGATTGGTCTAGTATAAGGATTCATTTATTCCATCAAGCCGCGAGATGAATGACTCGAAAAGTTTCATAGCTTTGGGATACATAATAAAAAAGTTATGAATTTTATAGAGAAACCGTTAACCATTACTGATTCATCAGTGCGCATGCGCTCGTTTATCCTTGATTCGTCCTACTACGTCACGATGATCCGTTAGTATAAGCGAATGCTAAATTAAAAGTCAATCGTTTCTTTGTCAAGGATTAAATTTTGCGAATGAGTTCGTTCCAAAAATAACCTAAAGTAAAGGCACCAATAGCGGGACATGTGCCACTAACTGGACGCACTGTTTGTGGAAGAGAGACGGAAATACGATTTTCTGTGTATGTCCCGTGATTGGGACCTCATCCTTAAGTGTCCCGCCATTGGTACGTTTACCTTAACTAATTATAAGTCCTAACACAGTCACTAAAATTGTCAATTGACTTTGGATGTCATGGCGATATTAATGTGTTGCCATTGACTTTTGACCGTTGCCTATACTGATTTATTAATCAATCCTGCTAATGGCAATCTCTTCCTCGGTAAATGATGCTTTTAGTTCTTTGTACGATTTTGCAAGACAATAAGCTGAAGATTCTTGTAACATCTTTCGCAACCCTTATCCGGCCGCCAAATCCATTTCGACCGTGGACTTGCGATTCGTGTTACAAAATTTTCTACTCGACGTAACCTGAGATACTGCTCGGGAATGGCGACTTACGCGCATCTTACAAGAGTCGTAGATTGCATCGTGGTTAATGCGAATCTGCCATCGGATGTCGGATAAGGTATTGTTTTCGATAATTCAAGAGATACGTAAGGCGGTTATTTATGGATTGACTCGGGCTACTTTTGTGCACTGTCCGGCAATTTTACAGTTCAATGATTCGCGATGGAAACGAAGCTTTCGGAGAAGTGAAAAGAATGTATGTATTATGTCATTAGGTATATGCTTGTCATATATCACTGTATTCTTTATATATTTATATAGTGCGTTCGATTAAAGAAAAAATTAATTTTAACAACTCAGCCTTTAATATTAGTCAAGTTGACGTAGGTAGAGCTTTCGGACGCTTTTCTCTGGCCAAGAGTCATTTGATTCTTACTTTCAGCTGACATTCTATCGCCTACGCAATATTCTAAATAAACAATTTCTCTAGTGCGAGTCGATTGCGAATTACGGTGAGCTGTCTGCGTGTCTAAGCTGAATAAGGATTTTCGATTTGTAGAGCCATATTTATGAAGTCAATTTTTTATACAATCGACAATTTTCGAAATTAAAACTATTACCGAATCATTCAATCTTATACAGTCTGGGTATCGATTCAAATCGAAATAATTGTTTCGCAATGACGATATGGATTGCTCAACCATGTTTTCAGGTTGACCCATGTGTTATAGGTAATACAAGGTATCACGAAACAACGTATTAATTTTTCGTCGACTAACAAATATATGTCTCTTAAAATGTCACGTGGATGACATTGTCATTGAGGAATTGAATATAGATGAGAGAAGATGTTACGCGAGATAGGTCTCGAAGTTATTTCGGTCACGCGAATTCCATCGTTATTTTTTTTATCAACATTTTTATAGCAAATATTTCACCAATTCGTACGATATTTCGTATTTTCTAAAAAAAGCAAATAAATTTATCGTACACTCGGATCACGTTAAACCAGTTTATTTCTAGCCGGACATCTTAAAAGAAATGCCTCTTACTCCATACTACCCAAATCCAATATTTTTTAAATTTCCATCAATACTATGAATCGCCTCACTTTACATACCCGGTAATACAGGAAATTTCATTGGATATTTAATACAGTTTTCAAAGGTATATTGACCCCAATATACAGTATACTGTCCCGTAAAATAAAGCGATCGTCGAAAGAATGTCGATTGATCAATATTATCGATATCCTCAAATAAACAGTTGAATCTTAAAAATAAAGAGATATATACAATACTGATCAATGATCGATGAACTATGAAGTAACACTATGAATTTTGTAATTGCAGAATTAATAATTACATCTGTCATCGGGATGTCCGCCAATACCATAAGACAGCTGTTTAGAAATATTACCGCTGTAAATTTACTATAAACCGTACTTGATGACAAACTGAATTATTTGCAATAACAAATGTCTAAAGTCAAAGGTTAAGCGACGGCATTGCCTCTGGTACAAATTTCATTATGAAAATTCACGATGCGTCAACATCTTAGCCTAGGCCTATGCTAACCCATTGGGTTGTATAGACCTATACCAGGCCTGGCGAACCCAAATAGTTTCACTGGCTACTTTGATGACATTTAGGCATTTTAGGCAAATATGTTTTTCTCATTTATTTACTATTTTTTGTATAAATACAACGAAAACATAAGTTTCAATAGAAATACAAAGTCTCACGGTGGGCCGCATAATTTAACGAATCCAGCCGCGTGTCAGCCAGGCCTGGCCTATGCCAACCCAGTTACAAAAAATACTTCTCTCGCCATATGCAATTCAGATGAATTAGTCACTGTGCAATAGGACAGACTGGAAGAACGACAAGCCATCAACGATTCGCGAATGAAAGATGGCGATATAAATAAAAAAGTAGTCTCATCCAAAAACACTGATTCCTGTTTCATCTCTTCTCCGCATCCGGGAGTATATATAATATATTAAGGATTATCCAATGACAGTATTGTTTAAGGATGCGGCTGCGAGTCCGTTTGCGCCAATGTTACATAACGCAAGGCACACATATGTCTCACATGCAGTATACAAAATACATTTGGTAAAGTAAGTTTATATGCGCGATCCTCCACATGACGCCGTGGCTGAGTTCTGTTTATTTGGTGTCTGGAATTCTTTTTTTTTTCTTTTTGAAGTACTTATGTTTACGGCCGATTGAGATTCCGAGCGAAATGTCAAATCCGGACACATGACACATTTTTATGATTACCATAGGTCATCTTGAGGTCCTTTGAATTAAAACGAATAAAATATGTTGAAACGTCACAATGCGAAATTGGTCTTGTACCTTTCTTACCTACCGATCTTAACGAGCTGATTACTTAATATATTTGCGAATAAGATTACCGGATTTTTTTATTTACCTAGGAAACAGCATGAATTCGTACACTGCTGTGTTGCCAAGTACCATCTCGGCGTAAATTGCTCTGTTAAAGAACAAACCGATTTGTACGACTGGCTGTGACATAATCCTGAGACAAGATGACACCTAAAGACGTCCTGGTGTCCTAGATAAATCGAAATCGAAAGTCTCGCCATTGTTTGTCATTACGAAATATTATTTTCATGATTGTACGATGCGCGAGATCTTTGCAAAGGGGTCGAGTCACTTTTGGATCATTCTCAATTATAGGATCTAAAAGTGATCATCTCGTACTTGGATATCATCTGCTTGCCTGATTCGTCTTTGATCTGTACATATAACTTTGATTTACTTGAACTATTTATTTATGATTATTTAACAAAAGTTCCTTGATTATCCATCGAAATTTTTTAAAAGGAGTCGAGGTTGACTTCAGGCGTATCCTACTTGTAGGAGGTCATGGTCATGCTCTGAGACAATGGCAGTGCCAATATTGGTACCTTGACATCACCTCCTGTCGCCACCTTTAATACATCACACGTTTCATTTAATGATCGCGCGTATGTGTATTTTCTGATGTTGATATTTGAATTCTGACGTGACGAATCTACTTAGACTGCTGAGAATACGTAGCTGTGTTTTTCTTGAGGGTATAAGGCTGGACCTTATGTTTACTGTATATCTGCCGTATAGGATCATTGGATAGGAATGGTACACTGGAGTATGATAAATGAAATTCTCATAAACACAACATTGATGTAATTGACAGTCTATAAGAATTATTCGTTATTTAGAAATTTTTTTTCAAATATTTTAACGCACGAGGAATTTACGTGGGACAGATTACCTTGGGGGGGCCCACACGTTATCTCGAGTTAGCTTCGTGATTCATATTCCGTGACGTAGTATGATGTCATAGCTAACAAACACGAAGGTATGAATATTAATCAGCGAGGATCCTGCGGCTGTCGAAGACAATTAGCGAGTCTTAGAGCGGGGGAAGTTGCTACCGGCCGACACTCGACGAAGATAATCGATCGATCGTCGATCAGACAATCTTTATGCGAGTATATCTTTGTACGTGTTATTTTTATTATACGATTCTGCACGTGTCTTTACATAGGGAGCGTATATATTTTTTTATCGTGTACATATAAACTTGATACTTTTGTATTTGATTTTCTGATTACTCGGAATAATTGCGAAATTAAAAGAATTGCGTGAGACGTTATTCGCAAAAAGTTAAAGTTTTTAGTTTTTAGAGTATTTTTCAATTATATTGATGTTCAGTATATTATTTTTATTTTCTTAATATCAGATATTAATATTGTGAGTATATAAAGTTTTTTTACATTTTAATTCACTTTTTGGAAAGCATTTAAATTTTCTCCTCTTAGGCAGGAATGTGGCGGCATTTTTCAATGTCGCCATACAAAAGATCGAATGGCTTATGACCTGATGCTAATGATCCGCCTAAAGATGACTTCTTGAAAATGCCCGTACAGAGTGCAATACGGCAAATACGTAAGCGTTTTGACTTCTGAAGCGAATGCTTAGTTCGTACGTAAGTAATTACGTGCGTTCACCTTTATGCATTGTTGTGGATGGTTACACTTAGTTATATTTGCACCGAATGTACAGGGTGACTCGTTTTATTCTTTCTTGACATTTCTTGCTCACAACACGAATGTACATTCTCTAGAAGAATAAATGACGCCGGACGTTGCATATGAGAACGATTCTTACGAAATGCAATTACGTGTCATACCGCTGTACGAATTGCGAAATTCGTAACTGTGAAATTAATCAATAGGGACTAAAAGTCAATAAGAAATTCAGATCAATCGCGTACTTAACAAATAGCCGTAAGGCATTGGGCTAATGAAAAATTAGTATATCGATATAACAACAAATGAATTTCATTGTTAAAAAATAAAACATTTTATATTTATATAGAATTTTTCGAAAATTATTCTTTCATATTTTTCACATTTTTAGCAGGAAGTTTCTCAAGTGTTGAAATGCAAAAGAGTGGCGCCTACTGTACTAAACAGGATCCATACAGTTGCGGAATCGTTGAATCACTAGCCTGTAGGTTGATCCAGAACATAAACGGTTAAATGTCTTTCTACTTAGTCATTTTGTTAGGGAGTCAAGGTATATATATTGGTAGGTAAATGGATTATATATATTGGTAGTTACAAGTAATATAGACATAGATCTTATAGAGTGTTGCAGTATGAAATAAACGTAAGTCAGTGGCACTCCCAAATTATCTGTACAGGGGAAAAATCCAGCAGCAGTGTAGAGTGCGATTTCGCGATGGGAACGATAAAATCGAACCGGCTCGATTTCTCGGTCGATATTTTGCATACACCTGCGAGTGTCGTTTTTCGAGGTGCACGATACGAAACGACGTGCAGAGTAGCTCGCCTTCTCCGATTTCGACGAATATCCGTGCCGAAGTGGGCTAACGAAATTTCACCCAAGACGAATTAGGCGCTCACAGATCGATGCGATAGAACGACACGATCATTAGGCATCAGATTCCAATCAGATTTATCGTATGAATCCCAACCACGAAATTACCTCTCGAGATACACTTTAAGATAAACCATCGCTTACCTTTCTGTACCTCAAGCTTCGATCGAATCCACGTTAAGGCTGTCGTAAGCGACTACATATGTAACAGTTAAAAATTTCAACTGTACAGTAATTAATTTATCTACTGTACAATATTTTATTTTCACTTTTTTATTAGGATTTCAGGTAATTTATAAGGATTCTAGAGTTTTGAACTCCTGTGGATGATCGGAGGAGGAATGATTGTGGAGATGAAAATTTGTGAAAAAAACATAAATCTTTCTTAGCTTACCATACCTCATGATTAGTATACGAGAGAGGAACTGCGTTATACAACGCAATGTCTAGAGGTAGTTGGGAATTGTTCTCTATGAACCGAGCTTAAGAATTCATCTCGTACCAACGATCGGATGTCAAGAACTGACTTTCTTCATGTCGAATCAGCGGCTGATAATGGAATCATTAGCTAGTGATTGACAGAGAGTGATGACCAGCCAAAGAGAAATTATGATATTAAACTTTGACCCTTACGCACGAATGACGGGTGAAATATTTGCTTGGATGCGCATGTCATTTTATTGATGCTTATAAACATTTACGACAAAAAGCCATTATTCGTACGTTTGGTTGTTTGACTTTTGAAATGATGTTTGTTACCTGAAGGACTGCATGAATTCTTTTTATTTTTTTGTTTCTGCGTTATAAAAGTTTCAACATACGAAGAACTGCATGTATTCTTCTTAGTTTTCTGTTTCTTTTTTAAAACAGTGTTAACAGAGGATTTTGCACTTTTTTTGGCAAAAATTGACCTCCCCCGGTTATCAAGGTTGAATTTAACGTTAAAACCTGCATATTATTGGACACTGCTGATCCCGTGGTCACTTTCTCCACGAATTCCAATCTCTTCTTCGTTGTCATATTATATACGCATGTTGAATACACGCTGTATAGCTATATATACTTAAACCTTCTGCCCACTACGTGAATATTTCGCTACAGAGTGATCCAGCTTTAATAGACAGAATTATTTTAAAAATTCGTAACAGCAGCCAATATATGCTTTATTATAAAATAATTAAAAAATTGTATATAGCCAAAAACGTAGAAACTCATTGAAGCAATATGATTTTATTATTTTTATAACTTATAGGACAATATATCAGGACTGTTTTTATTTTACAATCAAGCGTTGTCTCCTCTAAAGATGCCTGCCCAGTGCACAAACCCTTCAAAAGTCTTGCGATTTCCACTACTCCAAAATCACAAAGCATCTCAGTATATGTATATATACGTATATAAAGTACGAATTCCGTTCAGTGATCAATTTTTATTGAAACAACCTGTATATTGCGAAGATACGTATATGCCTGTATTTCACGAAGTAACATACATGGGACATATATACCAAACCCGACAGCCTCGAACAGCCTTGCCTCAGGACGTGCGAATGTTTTCAGTTTTGCTATCGAATTATTTAGCCAATAAAAAAGATATACCATCCAATGCGGAATTCTTGCTGTGTCATTGAGTCATCGTACGATAAGCCTTAATAATTTCCCAACGAGCCTTCGCGTAGACATAACAAGTTTCAATTTTAAAAAGGCATACCGATCAACGATCGAAGCAAGGATGCATTAACGTCAAGTTTTTAGTACACTTTGTACACATCGCCGCTTCGATCATCATCCCGAAGAAGATTAGCGTTGAAAAAAACTAATAATAATTATTATTTAAAAAACCAAACAAAATTGCCAAAGGCTACCACTGAGCCGTCATTCGGTTTATCAGGCACGTCACGACAGAATCTTCACTATTGAAGATTATATCGGATTACTTGGAACTTGTCACGATCTGCAGGATTAACCTTTATCGTTAATCGTGACGTTAAAAAATCCTTAAAAAAACAATTTCAAAATTCAAGGTATACCACGTGTATTGATTATATATTTTTTTTAAATCAAAAATTCAAACATTCCATATCCTACAAGTAATATATCTATACTATATGCTATCTCGATCATCTTCTCATGCTCGGTATCCAAGTACACACGTAATTCAATATTTCCATACTTCGCTACACTTCGGCCACGTTTTCACTGCTGTTCTATATCTCCAATCTTGTTGCTGTTATGCTGCTTCGATGATGCTACAGTGAGTTTCGCGATGGTTGGCGCCGATATATCCTTCTCCACCAGATTACTCATTCCCGGGCGTGTAACGTCTCTTACGAAATATCGGATATGTCCGGGAATCCACGTCAGGACGGTAAAGGTCTCAGGGTTGTAATGAAATATGATGGTCAGCTATGGTCAGTTGCAACATTCTCAAGGTACCAAGAAAAACCCATAACATGGTTAGTGGACTGCGAGTCATAAGCAGCTTTGATTTATTTACCAAGGGAATTTCATTGTTTCTAGTATTTATTAGTAATTATATAGCTGAGACTGGGGTTACGGCTATTTCTATTATATATGTATCATTATTTTTATTATAAATATTATCACGGTGATTATCCTTTGTGACGCTCGTAACGTCCTTACGCAGTAATTTCATTTCGTAATGGAGTTGAGATCGAACGAATTCCATGAATTCTTACAATCCGCTTTGGCAATTTGTGTTTCATCGTGTTTTTTTTACGAGATTTCTAATGATCGAACTATGCGGTTACCTTGGGAGATCGTATTGGATCATCCTTGGGCATTACTTCTTAAGGGACAAGGATACTAAGAGACGCTTTGGACTTTCCTTGGCGACCTGCTGCGAATTGCAACATTTTTTATATCCAATGAAATCCGTGGGACAATGATCGGTGGTTTTCATGTGGGCGATCATGGAATTTCGGGCAGAGTCATCGATCAGATTCTTCTCCCTCCACTTGGTAAGCCCTAATTAGTCACTGCCTACGCATACCGATCGATCTGTCACGAGGGGATTCTCTATCATACATACATGTATATGTATATATATATATATACTGTATACATAATCTTCCTTATGGACATAATTGCGGTTTCACTAGATCGATAAACATGTCTGTTTTAAATAACACAGACACTCTCAATTTGTTTGCTAAACGATCTGATCAATCGATTAACGATAGACAATATTTCGGTAGTATCTATTTACGGAAGCTGGTATCTGTTAAATAGGACGTGACGATGATGATAATCACGCGTCCGAAATTTGTATGCTCATATGTAACGAGTATGTTTGATAATTGAAAAAAATTTTATTAGATAAAAAATATAGAAATCGGTATTTAAGAATTTTATTAAATAAATTATACCCAGCTTTATCATATTTAATTATGTGTCAATGTCGGAGGTATAATTCTCAAATGTATTGTAGGTGCGTGCAATTATTTTAATGATTTAAGAAAAAAAATTATTCTTCATCTTTACAGGACCTGACGATGCTCAAGGAGGCGTACCAGGAAGAAGAGAAGTACGAGGATTCTGTTCGGTTCAGAGGTACTTGGGTTATATGGAAGTTTGGTGCGTTAAGGCTTCAGGGCAATTCTTCGAGTCTTAAATTAGTTTAGTTAGCCAGAGGCAAATGTTAGAGCATTCCCACGTTGACGGTACGACCTTGTAACGTTATAACGTGGCGGATATATCGGCTGAATATATAAGAGATCGGTGCGACCAATAACGAGAAGTTTCGATCGGTCGATTTCCTTAGCGATTCTTCTTTCGTTCGACGTCACGAAATCCAATGATTCGTCATCTTCGCTACTACTGCAATGTTACATGTCTAACCTAACCTCGGGACTGAGGCGTCTTAAACAGTATTAGGTAATCCTTGAAATTCTTCACCAAATCGCGGTTACATCGGTGAAAGGGTTAAGATGGCTTTTATTCGATTTTCAAGATGATTCAAAAGGATATACGAAATGTCAACTATAATTCTACGGCGTTCGAAATTCTATGGATTTCGATTATTAATGATTCATTTGGATGTTTGGATACTCCGTTTACGTAATCAAAATGCAATTTGATAGATCACGAATATTGCAGAATTCTTTGACTGGGTTCCGCTTACAAAATTTCGTATTTTGTCACGTGACGCATTATCACTTTATTTTTAAGAAAGTCGCACCTCATCTAGAGATTTATTTCTTTTAAAAAAAACCTGCACAATTAGTACAAGTCGTTAATTATTTTTTACAAATTACACTAATTCGCACGTTGCTTTCTTACTTTCGTTAACTCTTAATTAATAATCTTAACTCAACTGGACGACAAGATCTTTTTAACTAGGAACATTGTAGGAACGATTATTACCGTTTCACTTATTTTTTTTCGACATTTTTTACTTGACGCTAGTTTGACAAGCTTCGTGCTGTAAAATGCAAATTTTACTGTACAACTAGAAACTGACGTGCGCCATTTTTTTATTTTCACTATACCATTTACAACTAGTCTACTCGGGCATATTTTATCTTTGGTCACATACCTAGAATATAGATAATGTACAAGTCCGTACGCAGCCTTTCAAAATTTTATTCCAAAATCACAGAACAGTACAGAAAAAAAGAGTATTGAACATAAGCGAAGAAAAAATATATGTGTATACCATAAAGGTACAGTATCTAGCGTGGGTAGCGAGGACGAATAATGCCTGCCGACAATTTGAATTT
This sequence comes from Trachelus tabidus, assembly GCA_030142655.1. NCBI lineage: Eukaryota > Metazoa > Arthropoda > Insecta > Hymenoptera > Cephidae > Trachelus > Trachelus tabidus. Next base: position 1,529,617 of record JARQTI010000415.1, on the reverse strand, counting down.
TCATATCCGTAAAGTCACAGTCAAGGATTTTGTCAATATGAATACAATGCTTTATGTCATAGGCCACAGCATCACTACCCTCTGTACCTTTTTTAGTGCGAAACCTTGCCACTCTATTTCCCGTCTCGTATACGTAATGTCATGAATCTTTTATACCACGAGTTGAACTAATATAATCAGTTACTAGTCCAAAACTTACTGTTTGATCAAAAATATTGGAAAAAAATTGTATTTCAATCAAAATCAGGACTTTGATTTTGTTCTCGTCGTCGTTATACGGCAGTTTAATACTCGACATATTAAGAACTTTCAGCTACTTTACTTTCTAGCCGAAAGTCATCTTAAGCAATTAGTTATACGTATTTCTACTTGGTAGCAAATGATATCGAGCGACTGCTTAACGTATTCATGAACTACTCAACTGCTACGTACAGTAGTCATATGGATTGAAGAGATCAAGTATTGCCAACGTGATAAACTTTCTTCTGTATTTACCGTTTCGAACTATTTGCCAATGTTTATACAGTGGCATTGTTGGACATTTAAAAATTCGACTAACAGAAAAGCTAAGTGCTGACGTGGCGCCATCTCGAGATATTTGCGTAAGAACTGGGAATTATTCATCAAGACGAAATATTTCTTCGTGAAGGGTGTAAGTCAAGAATATGTATATGGATTTTCGAGTGGAATAATATAGTCTTACAATATTCATATGATTACATGACATGATATATACGACGCCCCTTTATATATTCACAGAAGCTTCGCCGATTGCAATTTACCGAAAGACAGGAAAATGGCTGACAGCAGAAACCTTACGTAAGCATGGAGGAGCACCAAGGAGGATATGTTTCGACGAAAATTTCATCTTGATAAGGATGAAGGTTTCGTAATCACGCTCCCGTACAAAATTCATACAATTTTAAATATCCCTGGTACTATTTTTAAACTAGCTAGTACGTCTTTGTCTATTAGCTTATACATAGTCAGGTATTAAATACTCTCCGGCTTAGAGGGGCCATTTGCTTATAGATCGAAATGTAAAAGAGGCTCCTGATTATAAAATTGGTCTCGCACTGATTATACTTGCTATACGTCTCATGGACGTCCTCCATTTTTTGACAAAATAGGCGACATCGATGCTTTGTTTAAATCCGTAAGATAATTAAAGTGGGCGCGAGGTGACTGCGTAGGTAGAATATATATACATAGCATTATGTAAAAATGATACAATATTAACGGTACAAGGCTTCTATATGTTTCTTTTATATTTTCCGCCTATTATCTCCGTCTACCCGTGCGATTTAAATTGTCCAATGAATGACTCGGACACGAGATTTACGCTTTAAAAATTAATTCTATTATACCAGACGTAACCTATGATAATTTTTGAGAAACAATCAGCTCCTCGTGAAATTATCTTCTTCTTCTTAACTTTTGACATTCAACGTAAACATTAGTACAATCGTGATATCTCAAGAAGTCTACACGAGTCAAGGTGGCTACTGTCAAAAATTGTACATCCGCAAATTTCGAAGTTCTGTCATCGACCATCCCCGTTGATGTTTTGTTAATCATCATTAAAGAATTCAGTAATTACCACAGTACGTCATTTGTCAGTATTTAAAAAAATTTTTTCTATCTTTTTTTCTTACTTCAATGGCGAATCTCTGGAATTTGACGATCGGTAAGTGTCGTCATTGTTCACCGTTAATGACTTCGTACACATACTCGTCCCGGAATTACGAATGAGTTAATATCAAACGTTATAGAAACGTGCTTCATCAATGAGTATTATGGTTTTTGAAAATTTTACTGAATAAATAGCTCGCAGGTTGATATCAAGTTTATTAAAAAATTAAGAAGCTCGAGAAATCCTGTTTCGATGTCGGTACGGAAGAGACAGATGTTTACGTTGACTTTACTGCAGCATCCTTTTCAACTCCTAGACGTCCAATTGCGAATATTTATAGCCGCCTGTATCACTACAGCAGGATGTATTATAACTTCAGCGACTAGCTACGGATAAACCGGACGTCTTTTACGGAATAACCCCGTATGCAAATTCTGCATAATTTGCTGTGTAAATCATGTTTTTATCGAGTGAGTCAATGCGCAACTGATATGAGAATCCACAATGTGCTTATTGTAAGCAACGATTGTTAAGCGCCCGTTTAACAGTAGATTGCAAAAATGAAATTTCTTATGAAACTAATAAATTAATGATCTTCATTCAGTCTTAGAGTTTATCGTCTTTTTAATCAGACGAAAAGATCAATTCAGGGTTATCAAGAGATTCTTCGAAATACAACATTGTAAATTTTAATAGTATCATTTTTCATAAATGTCAATGGGAGGATATGCCTAATTTTTTTTACGGTACGTAATATCATATTAAAGACCCCGAATCAATTGACATTTACAATATGCTGTTCGTTTTATCGTATCATATTTTTCAAAAAAAATTTACTTTAAATTTCAAAGAATTGTTTTTGATTATTTATAGAAAAATATATATTTATATACTAAGCCGTACAAAGATCGTTATTAAATCGTCGCGTAAGTTATTTTCGTTCGTTCACAACGAATTTATTACATAACCATCGTTAATGCCTTGTTAATCGCTTCCGTGGCACAGCAGGCATTAATTGTAGGCAGCCAGTGCGTACCTATAATATTTCTATAGCTTTCTGATGGAAGATATTCCCAATGTATTTTACATGACGTTACGTCTACTCCGCGTTGTCTTTTCCATACGCCGAAAGAATCTCTTCGTATTGACGAACAAACTAGGTAACGCTAGTGTGTTAACATCTCACGTTTCATTTACGCCTTGAACGTTCGGTCACGTTAAATCAATGTTAAGAATGCACTGGACATTCATTTAGAATTTTCGTTAAGAAATACAATGGAATTTCAACTTTGTTAATAACCGTATCGAGGACGATGAAGTCACTGGTAGTCGTGTGATGTTACTGTGAAAGGAACATATTGGATACTGAAAAAAAAACAAAGCTATTACAGCATGGATATAACGAGGAAGTATCGACGATAAATAAATAGATAAATCTAATGAAAAAAAAAAATAAGAATTGAGTAAAACGTACGTTTAATAAAATTAAAAATCGTGAAATGATTAATCACTTAATGACATAACAATTTTTTTATTTCACGTGATAAATCTTTATAAACGAAATCTCATTCGCAACTCATCATAACAAGCAACGTGCAACAATCCGTAACACGTATCAATTATCCAAATTGGATGAATATCACGTTCCCTCTATGGTAACTTGTCAAAAAAAACTGTTTGGCAGGACCACAGTCCTTTTGCTTTTCTCAAAATAATTTCACCTCGCATTTGCCTCGCGGGCCCCGTGAACTTGACGTTCCGCGTGCTATTATGGCCGCGGATAAAAGAAATCGCGAGATAAAGAAGAAAAATAAGAAAAAAGGAGCAAGAAAGAAAGATGGCCGATCCGTCACCTCTCACCAACAAGATAGAAAGCCGACTGTGATGAGTTCTTGTATACCTATGTATCACGCGATGGCGATCCGATCCATGACTTACTGATCTGAAATTCGAGATCATTTCGTCGCTCAAGCGAAAATCATTTTGGCGCACTTGTTCCGCCGTCACACTGGTTCTGGTAGCCAAGATACGTATCTCTAAAGTTTATCCCGTTACTATTTGACATGTTTAATTTTGCTTTCACGGTATTGCTAATATTGACTAGCATTAATATACTATAATATATCCCTACTATACCATGTTACGTTTAGCGATTAACAGGCGCAAGTGACCATTGCTGCTGCTACGACTAATTATGGCATCTAGGTATATCCGATGGTTCGTGCAATTGATGTTGCGGGAAATCAATTACCGTACGTTATCCCAAGTAACATGTATATACATATATACGTATATGACTACATACGTTGAAGCGTAGGTGGATTAGCGTGCGGCAATAAGTAATAAGTTATAAGTTAACATCGTGCTCTCGAGTACATTACTCATAGCCGTGAATACGTTGAATAAGATCGTGGCAAAGAAGCGTTCACTTTTTCTCAGTGAACCAACGAGCCCTCCCAAGGAGCCTAATTAATACGTATTATCATAATTGATGTTTTTACTTTGATAGCTGTATAGCTATAACGTAAACAGAGTAGGATCAAGACGATATCCTTGAATGGAAATAAAATTTCAGCTTTTGCTCTCTGATTTACTGGCGATTCAAACGTTATTGTGATCCGAGGAGAATGAACTAGGAGTATGAATCAGACTTTATAATGTATAAATGTGAACTGTCTTATGTTAACCAATTCCAGTGGAACGGATTATGAGAAGAATATTTTTAATAATAAACAATGGTTAACCACGTTGAAGAGAGGTTGTTACTTTCATTGACGTCATACATTTCTTTACAAATACGATATTCTACTTATGATACGTAAGTAAAGGAGGTATGGTATTTTAAGAAGTGCAGTCATTTTGTTTGTAAATGTTTAATAAATATGGAGTTTAAATAGGCATCTAGTCTAATGTTTTTAGTTTATTACGAGCTTTCCTGGTAATTTAATATTAACAGCTGACTTGGATGCGAGGGAAAGAATATTATTTCCAGAATCTAGTAATGGTTAGCTGCAATTTAATGAAAAATAATATATTTCATCGAATCAACGTACATATATTTGTTTGGTAATAGTCTTAACGTTCTCGGAAATCGTGCGAATAATTCTAGAGTGTATGTTAACATATATCAATGGAATTTAAATTTCACTGCGAATCACATTTGATAACGAGGCGTAATTAAGAACAATTATTATTATAGGAGTACTTGGTGAAAAACATTGAACATACGAGTATGTGAGATGTCGACAGTGCGGTTGGCAGCGCAGATCCTGAAGCGTGGGCGATTCCACGACCAACTTTACACCTACGACTTATTCGCGCTCATCTTTGCCATAATTGATAATCAGTACTATTGAACTATATGTTTTTTCGTCTATTGGCACCGATCGGGTATATAGATATTTGATATGTGGATATAAAGGACTGATTGACATTATGCAATATTTGGTAGACATTGATTCTGTCGAATTTATTACTATAATTGTTATTGGGCTTTTATCATCATGGATGTAAAGTGTATATTATACGAGTATAATAAATGTGAAATAATTTATAATAAATAACAATACGTGGCATAAGCTTCAAAATACATATTCTCACGAGGATAGATAATTTCTACTTCTTTGCATAAAAGATTCCACTTTTGTAATTTCAAATCGTGCCGATGGGTAATATAACTGCTGGTGTATATATGTATAATGTTATCGGATTTCCATTTTATGGTGTCATTTTGGCGAGTTTCGTGTTGTTACTGGGCCAAGGCCGTCTTCTAACCTTATTTCTGCTCTCAGTGGATTCTGATGTCATCTATCTTATAATATCGCTCGACTTTTTCAAAAGATTCTTTGCGCTGTTGACGTAAATCTTTACGAGTAGTTTATGGCTAAGGTTCATTATTTTTTTATTTTGTAGCGTTTCGTAAAAAACGGATATGATGGACGTGGATTGACGATCTCTAAAGTCAAAAGTGTGCTGGGGTCAAAGAGTACTTGAATGGATTTTTTTTGGTCGACTTCGTGAAATTGATTCTACTTATATGTATGACAGTGAGGTAAAACTATTCACTGGTTTATTAACTATTTTTGAAAGCCTTGTAGCGTTTGTAGGATTTACTGAGTGCTTTGATATTGAATTTTGTATTTATTACTAGAACTGTCATGCAATAGATAAAAGCTTAGAGAGTTTATTTTTCTTTCTTATCAGTGAACTTGATGGTCACTTAAACGAAGAGCATGATAAATGTCCCGCTTTCTTTTTGCACTACGTTCGCCTATGTTTGCCTAAGTGCAGACGCAAAATTTCGAAATATCTTTTCTATTTGTTTAAATAAATGCTCGACTGGTGCATCGTCCATTTGCTTGTTCAACATTACTATTATGGAAGATTTGATATATTTCCAAATTTCTACGAGACTGATATTGGATGAAAGGGGAGAGTCAAAATTTGAACTGGTTCTAGTTATTTATACGAATAATTAAACCTTTACGAAAGTTTAAAAATAGAATAGTGATAATAGTGAAAAAGTTATTGACACAGTTAAACTATTTAGTGTGATTGAAAGATTTTTCTAAAATAAATTCAACGGTTCACGATCGCTGAAATTAGGTTAGTAACGTCAAAGGATCTTACGGATCTTGCTTATCGCCTAGTCGGTAAAGAAGAATATTCGTTATGATCTGTCGATAATATAAATATTTCATCCAATACGTAAGTACTATATTTGACAATTCAAAATTGATTGAGCAAAATCATCGTCACGTGTTGAAATAATTGGATTCACTTGATTGGAGTCAAGTTCAACATCGAGTGATTCAACGTATGAGAAACACTGCTGTGAAGGTTTAAGCATCAGCATCCGGCTTGGGTCCAGTTACTTGATCATAATGTACAAAGGCGTCAGTCTTCGGAAATCCAGCACATTAAGTAATTACAGATAAAAAGTCGACACGTTTCCGTTAATCTGACTCGCACGAAAGCATCATCGTTTGAACGCGTCACTGAAAACAAGTGGGCGGTGGGACATAACGTAATCGCGATCTTCAAAGTAGCAACACGTTCGATGCTCATCGTGTTCGTGGACAAAGCTATTGTCGGTGATTTTGCAAAATCGTTAAAGAAATTTATTAGCCCACCCTGTATACATGCCACCGATTCAGCTACTTACTTCGGGCACATATAATTTTCCCATCTTAATTCATACTCGTATACTACACTAAATCAGTCTTAGGCTTCGCTGGCGATAAACCAGAGTATAAATTAAAATTCTTTAAGATTTATTTCCAGTCGACGTTCCAGCGCGTCTTTTGCCTCTATAGAACGAACCTTTTAAGCCATTACAATATTTCCCGTAATGGCCGCCCCGTTACCAGTTGGATTCCACATTTGAATCTTTATGAATTATTGCTAGACGTAGGTACCCATATCCGTGACTACCTGTATACATCAAAGTGCTTATACACGTGTGGATGTATAAATTATGAAAGAAAAAATGGAGATTACGACTAAAAAGCGCAAGTGAAAGCACTTCAATTTCCAATACCATTTAAGGTAACTACGGGTTGTTATCCAACATCTGGGAAGTCACATTTTTAAGGTTCTTTCAATCATCCGAAAGATCATTAAAATTTACTGATTTCTTTTTCCGCCAGAATAAAATGATTCCTGCTGGATATTATATATGGGTATTACAGCCAACTGGTGACTTTAATGCCTGGTCTTTAAGTAACGAGGAGTGTGTCACTTGGCGCCTGATGTACTATGGTGATTTCAATGATAGTATCAGCGATGTACATATTACGAAGCATTGAAAATACTAACAGAGCCATTTTCTGATTTGGCACGTGAACGTGTTGAGAATAGTATGATACTTTTAAAAAATTATGATGTAACTTTTTTATTTTATGTCAAAACAGGGATAACTGATATATTGGGTATGAAAATAAATGTATTAATGACCCAAAACAAAATTGGTATTTAATTGTATCGTCTAAGGACTTGGAACGAGTTATAAGAAAGATTCAGCCTCGGCCTTTAAGAAATACAAAAAGTTTGGGTTTAGTCGAGTGAAGGAAAATAAAAAAACGAGATACAGTGACCTACGTTCGAAAGGAAGAACGAGTTAGATTCTGTTGCTTCTAAATTTAGATCTGGTACCGTGCAAGAAACGCGATGTGAGATGCCTTTTATACAGGGTGTCCAGTATTCGACTATTCGATTTGAATACAGTTATATGATATTTTAAACATATGGGAAAAAATATATTTTCTAATATGCTTTTATATTTACATTCGAATTTTCGACGTTATCTTCCAATTTTGAAAACATTTATTGACATTAAGTGTTGCTATTTGGGGGGGGGGGGGATTATTAATGAAGTCATTCTCGCATTTTGATCGTAAAATACAATTACTTATTCATTGGTATAATTTGTTGTTTCTTGCCTAACATCTACCTTCAAATATACACACGTATAAAAAATCTGAAATATATTGGAATTTTCATGAAGCGACGCCTTTGAAAATTCATCCATGATTTGTAAGAGATTAGGTATAAAATTATTAAGTATCCTTGAAATAACCCGATTTCTAAGCCTATTAATTCAAACGATTGTTTTTATCGAAGAATCAAGTCGTTTATTTGATTTTTTTTAACCTGACCTCGGGGTGACTTTTTAATGCCAGTCTCGAATCTTAATTTTTTAAAATCGTCAAACGATTGCGCACAGAATCACAGATAGCATGCGCTACCAGACCATAATTTTTTTCCACAACTAAAATCAGCTACGCAGCTAAACTTCCTCACCAAAAATAACCCCGTTTAATTAAAAACTTAAAAAACTAGCCAAAAATGTATGTATATGAATGTCACGTGATGATTCACTGCCTTTCATTATGCAGTTTCTATTATTATGAACTGCAAAAGTCACACGCCCACGTACTGAATCTATTAAGATCATTAAAAAAAGATTATTGCATGCTTTTTTTCAAGAACATTAAAACGTGCAGCTATAAATAGAAGTAGCTTGCGATTGGTGTCATATAATATTTCTTGTTGGCCTACAAATACAGTAAAACATCGGTTTCCACGTCGAAGATCATACATCACGCAAAGAAAAAAAAAAAATGGAAGTATCATTGAGATATACCGAGTAACTTTGAAACTGAAGTGTTTATAACGCCATAAAATAATTTCGGTTATTTGTTTTTTAATTTGCTAATTATACGCCCGATGCTTCGCGACGTCGCAATAAAATTCTCTATTTCTTTTTGTATTTTTTTATCATCCCACACTATTTCCACAAACGTCCCCTAAAAATTCTTCACATAAGTGAATAATTATGTAGCCATTTGTTATCAGCAACCTTCCCGAATCTTATACGATGCAATACAATAAAACAAGAAGGTTTAGTAAGTTCTGCAAATTCTTCATTTTGCAAACATCGAAACATTCCTTTCCTATACACTTTCCTGATTTTCCCCTCTTACCGTGACCAGTCACGAAAAATATTTGTTAGTCTTCTAATTGCTCCTCCTAAGTTTCACTTGATGACCGAGGTTTAATTAATTGTTACGACGTAAAAAATGTAAGGGTCTGCATATTTATAAACGTTATATATATATATTAAAGAACTGCATAAATCACCCATCCCATTTTATCCATTAAATTTATGTCTATGTAAATATCACGCAAACCAAATATTCGTTCTACTATAAAACGGCGAAAATATATGTATTTACGCCGTTTTATCACCGTCAAATATTCCGCTCGTATATCCAAAAATTAAAATTAATGAATTCCTCGGTATAGTAGTATATACAATTAATAATTATTGTAAACCTTGCATTTGATTATATATGTTTTTACAACCAAGTTCTCCATAAACCATAATATTTACCATAAAGAACATCATAGGGCGAGACAAGCCAAGATTGGAGTGATTTGTCAGAGGTCGTACGAAGCGAGAAATAAACCGCAGAGACTGCGTAATAAAATGGTACAAATCGAAATAGCATTTAAGAATGCGAAGCCACAAGAGCTCAATAAGCGTGTTGAGAGCTGTGGGTTACCATGTTAAGCACGTACGCACGGAATTCCCCGAGAGCGGCAACACACGAGTACCAACCTCTGTGCGTAATCGAAATGCTATAGACTCACAGAATCCTTACGTGATACCATACGAATAAATACACAATGTGTATTGTCTGGGACGCGTAAGGAAACATCGTGTTAAAATAACAAGGACGCTTGCCTGATATAAACGCGAAATTAATCGTATAAAAATATTCTATCAGTTCCTTACAACTCTTCAGCTTCTATTTATAGTTATGTAACATAAATAATAACCCATGCAACCCAGTCTCAAGTGCGTTTAATCGAAGTAGGCCTAAGGTATGGAAAATTTGTAAATCTAACCTAACCTATTCATCCTGAGAGGTGAAGGGGTATGGGTGATGATTTGTTTGAGCGTTAAAAACAAATGAATTAATGATCACGGAAGAGAGTTTGTCTTCTTAGAAGGACACGTGGGATGATTTTGCTAACTGAAGGAGGGAGTTAATTAATAGAATAATATTGTGCAACTGTGTCGCGTTGTACGGATGAAAGTCGTGTTTGGTAAACTGTCTGCTCGGAGATCTTGGGATGGACGGCAATGAATTAATTATGTAAACATAAATTATAATGGTTATAAAAAAAAGATTTTTAATGAACAGGGAATAATTATTGTCACGTTAATAACGGTTCCGCTAATTGGATTGGTCAATTAGTGCACGCGCGGTAGCCAGTTGTACACCCACGATATTCTTAATGGTTCTTGGGTACAGATTGTATTTCTAGCAAAGTCACGGGAATTGCTTGGAGAATTTTTCATTAAAGTTTACCCTGAAAATCACGGGTATCGCGGTACGTCATTGTATTTTATAACATATTAGATATTACCTATATGTATATTTAAGAGCAACTCAGGCAAATATCACGCCAGCTTTTATTGGCGTGTACGATAAAAATTTTGAAACTTGAAAATATATAGTGTAAAACTATACCGTAGTTGAATTTAAAAAATCATCTGAAACAGCCGAATTATCTCGTGCGCTACATTCAATTTTAACGCGGAGTCCATTTCTTTTTCATATCTTCGAAGTCAACCACGAAAAACATTGTGACTTTTTATGTTTTTTTTATGACTTCTAAGATTTTTACCGTAAAATCTGGCAATAAATCGTTTTTTAATTTTGTTTTCTTTCAAAGTTTTCCTAATAGGTTGTTGTTTAATTTATATTTATTTGTCTACTTATTCTCTCAAGTATGTGCAGAGAATTAGAAATAAGTATTCAAAAGGCATAATTGAGATTGATAAATGTAGGTTTATTCAACAGTCTGAATATGGTTCCAGCGTAGAGATCGAATGGTTGAGCTAACTTCTGCTGCCCCTAAATAACCCTATACGTTGTAACGTGATTTTTCGACTCACGGTCACAAGGTGACTCCAGCTACCGATCCAGATAACGTTCTCGCTTTCTGGTTCCCTTCGAGTCACCACCTAACTCGGGCTACGCTCTCGGGTTGATTCGTATAGTTATACCAATGCTCTCGTAAAATTTCGTTATTGTTTAGTTGAGGTCGAGGTGCTCGAATCTGCCGTGGAGAGACAGTTTCGACGTATTGAGTTGCCCGGCAGAGGAGAGGACCCGACGGAGACGTCTCCAGGGACCGGCAGAGGTTCGGGTGAGATAACGACACCCCGTTGGAGAGTGCCAAAGGGCTGTAGAGCGGGCGGAGATAGAGTTTTTCATATGATTAAGGGCATGGGAGGAACACCCTGGTCCAAGTTAAGGATGCGGTGCCTACCTGTCGCCCGATGTCCTGGGGAAGCAGCCGTGACCTCCTCTTTCTCGACCCAGCAGCCAGAGCAGCCGTGCATTTCTGTTACCTTTCGCTCCGTTTTGTGCATCCAGTTGCGTTTTTCAATTTTACGTATCTTCAAAAATCGACAGGATTCTTTATCGTCTAAACAGCTTTGGTCTTTTCTGAGTCGGGACTTTCCCACCTCAGCTCCTAGAATTGGCTGGTACCGCCTGGCATGGCCGAAGGGTGGACGGCTGAAGGTGACGTAGGTTAGTTCTCAGATCTTCGCTATCGGTATCAAATTTAAAAAATATGTCACAACGTTTTGCTATGGTGTGAAAATATCAATCAGTTTTAGTTTATATCAATCAGATTTTTTTGTAAATTTCATCGTGGAACGCAGTAAAAATTGCTAATAACAATATTTACCGTGTACACTGTAAAATTTACTTTTAGCCACCCAAAATATCGTGTTTTATCAGCAGCAAGTAATAATTACTGGTTTTTACGGTAAATTTTAATGCGAATTTTATAGAACACAATAACGAAAAATATAATTATTTGCGAGTAAGGAATATAGTCGGGCATTGCGAAATTTAGCGATTCTGCACATATACTATAATTGGACTATTCTAATGTTTTTATTTTAGTGTTAATTACACGGCTATCCTTCGCGATGACTCGGCCAATAAACTCAGCGAATCGATCCACGTAGGCGTGTGTACATTGCAAAGTAGTGCGGATTAGTCACGGACTTTTTTTACTACAACTGTAAGGATTTTTGTGGCAAGGCGGCCATTTCACTGTTAAAATAAGTAACAATGGAAATTAGAATGTCAATAATCTTTGTATACTAACGGTAAGCTAAATCGTTAATTATTTTTTTTTTAATCGACTTTATCCGTCTGTAAAATATTAGAAAATAAATTCAACGGTGAATTAATCCAGTAAAGATTGAATATAATGCGTAGGCTTGTAGCGAAAAGATTTTATTGCGAAAGAATAAGACAAAATTTATATATGTATATATATTTTTTTTTCCTACGCGAATGTCTAATACATCTAGACAGTAATAATAGTCCGCGCCACTCGTGAGCTTCTTTGATTAAATATATATATATATATATATATAGTTACGCCGGCTATTATTACTGTCTAGATGTATTAAACATTCACGTTGAACGCTTTCTTCCAAAACGATTGAATCTACGTATTCGATTACGAAAATGAATGCGTAATGAAACGCAGCATTCTATGCATACGATTAGCCTTAGTTATTAATGAGCATCGAATTCCGATCGTGGCGCCCACAATGGGATTACGTTTTATGAAAAATGAGAGGGCTTTCACGTAATCGGTCGTACGTAATTCGTGCGTACCTAATTCTGCACGAGAAATCACAGGCAACGTCTATTAATTATACTGCTTGAGGAAGGAGGATTATACTTTCTTGACTTTTTTTTAATTTTTGAACGTTTGAGAAATTTTTGAAAAAATCGTTATGATAAATGTTAATGGATTATACAATAGATTGGATTATGCAGGTATGTACTAGCCGAGTCATCTAACATTGATTTTGGTTATTTTTATCTTACGATAGAAAAAATTTTTGGACGTTAGAGAAATTTTCGAGAAAATCGTTATGATAAATGTTAATGGATTATAAATTGGATTATATAGGTACGTACATACTAGTCGAGTCATCTAACATTGATTTTGGTTATTTTTATTTTACGATAGAAAAAAAGTCATGACGTTAGTTTAAACGTTAAAAATATATTCTTGTCTCGATGCACTCTATTTTGTATTTCTACCTTGTTTTGTCTTATTTTCCGTAAGATATTTTAGAGTTTCGCCATATCGGTTTTTGCCATTCAATCGAATCATTTTCTCCATTTTGATAGTGGGTGACGACACAATCCGTGGAATTTTAAATATTTTAAGAGTTATCAATAGAAATCACACGACCTTCTTATAAACCCGTACCATCTTGACCAATATATACATATATAATAAAAATCCAGTCCCATCAGGTACACTTTTATTTCTAAAAATTGTTATTCGCTAAACGATTATTGACGTAATTACGGAATTCAATTTTATACAAGTATTTACAACACACATACTCACGTTTAATGGATTTGACAGTGTTGAATGCTCTTCCAAAATTTCATAGCTGTCCAAAAGTCTCGATAAGGTTCCTCATTATAGAAACGCAAGTATGCGTGCGCAACAAAGAAAAGAATAAAGAAAAAAAGGACAAGAAAAAACCAATACAAGTCTTAATTCGAAATGATTTCCGCAAACAAGAACACAAATTATTCTCTTCCTACGTTTCGGGCATCCTGGAATGGAGTGGAGAGTCGTACGTAAGGAAGCCCGAGCATCGAATACCTTTTACGCAACGTCTCGTAAGTAAGAAAGTTCAAAGTTATTAATTACGGTGATTAAAGGAGCCACTCGCTAGGAGGTTCTCATCGGGTGTCCGTCCAGCTGTGAGAAATCAAGTAAAAGTCCAGGCTAATAGATTGCGCGAATCGGTGCTGGTTCGTTACCTATAGCTCATAACGGTGTTTACGGTACCTTTTGCATATTCTGTATTACAGTTTTTTTATTCATATTTTTTTCCTTTTCTTTTCTTTCTCCATTCTTATAATCAATCGTAGTTTAGTTATTTGCTCATTCGAGTATCGTTTTGTTGTAACGGAGGCCATTAGAGGTTAAAATTGAATTAGAAGTTTGGAATATTCTGGGTCCTAACGATCACAAAATGGTATTTTAAATGTTCTTAATTACTTATATAAAGCGTAATTACGTTTGTGTACGCTTTGACTGGAAAACTCAAGTTTCGATAATGTTTTTGTGATTGTTTTTTTTGAGATCTTAATCGTTGTTCAGGAATTATTTAGGTTACTTAATTATTATGCATTCACGAGGATGATTACTCTTTTATCCGACACTGGGTCCAGCGAAGTGTGTCACATTTCATGCTCAATAAAAGTCTAACGCTAAGGATAGAGATTGCTCAATCGTTTATTGCGGGTAAGACACGGTTAGGTCTTAGGTTAAGTTCTATGACTGATCATTCTTCATTGAAATGTATTCATTTGTAAAAATTTGATATATTTTAGAAATTGATTCGTTAAAAATTTTTACTTTTTTAATTAAATGTTTCGGGAGAAATTGTAGTTTAATTGGAATTATAAATAATCAATTCTTTTCACTTCATGCTAGTTAAGTATTTTTATTAGAATTTATTATGCTTGATATTAAAATTTGATATTCGATAGAAACTTCAGCGACGGCGTATACAAATGACGTACCACTTTTATCTGACCTGAAGGCGGTATGAGATTTGCAAGTGGCAGTTTAGGAATTCGGACTTTCAGAGCCAATCACCGTTTAACCTTAAAAAGTCAATAAAAATTCATGAAACAGCGAAGTTTATCTGAAAAACATCGTATTCCATTATACAATTAATTACGAGATTACAGCGGATTCTTTCGAATTAAGAGGTATGCAGATTCCAAAAAGAAATAATCACACACATCATTCCCATTCCAAAATGAATTAGTAGACCAGTTCTCATAATACACACCCACCAGTTATCGTTACAGGAGAAATTGCAAAACGTCCATTAATAATAAAATTCTCCACGTCGCATCTTTTTTTTATTTCTACGTCAAGCCGTAAATCTTTCGCTTCTTCTGAAACAATGAGAGGAGATCCCGACGATACACTTTCGGACATTTTGGTTTTATTACTCGGAGACGTTACGCAATACCGCTTTCTGTTTGGTTAAAAGAGTATAGGGTCTATCCGAGGTCAGGTCAGATCAGTTCGATATCAAAGAAAGAAATGTGAAGAGAAAAAATAAACAAAAAGAAATGGAGCAAATATTATTTCAGTCAAAGTTCGACATCCTTATAGACTATTGAGTCAGATACGATCTCTTGATTGCTTAGTAGCGTTTGATCCTTTGCCGAACAATTCAATTATTCAAATCGTTTGGCCGCTGCGTATTTAACCAAAAGAATTACTTCTTACATAGTTCTAAGCTATGAGCTAATATTCGTTTTCAAAACGATGCATTTTTTATGATGGTGAAGCAAAGTATGTTGTCTTTCTTCTCCTTCATACTTTAAGTGCCAATCCTCATGCCATTTGTGGTATGATGGGCAGAGTCACGAAAGGCAGAAATTTATCCGTCATCTCACGTACTTGAAGTTGTTAAAAATTCGAGAAAAAAACGTTATAATGTAGAAACATGAATTTACGAATGACTGACGCGTCGATGTAATCATTTGGAATTGATTATTTTACGCACGATTCAATAAGAATGTCCTTCCGTAGCGTGGAGTGAACACTCGCCTTAATGTAATTGCGGCTTTAACAATGCATTGCGAAAGAAGCATGTCCTTTTGGACATGATGGTGTCACTCGATAAAGATTCTCCTGCGCATGACATTCAGTTATGCATGAATCGAATGCCGGCGCGTCCTTACGGTACGAGAACCAGATATGACTCTGAAGATCCCTTCCTTCCTTTCCTTATGACTGTATCCCCAATGGGGGATATGTGCCAGTAACTGGTCCTAATAATCAAGGATTGGAAGTTCGATAATAGATGGCGATTTACCTTGTGAGACAGGCCTTATTCAACTCAAATCTGGGCGAAATCTGTATTCATACTCAATTAAGTTTCCATATGAAAACCCACTGAAGAATGCCGATGGAAGCTGGGCGCGAACGCCGAACCTTTCGGTCGTGAATATGACTAGGAAGATGCACAACGCTACGGTTTTAGGCAGAGATAAGTAGGGAGATACATAACGCTACGGTGTTAGGCGATACTAAAAGCATGGCGTTAAGTTTCAGCGGTGAGTCCGGAAGTAGAGTTTTGTGACCATCGCCTCCGCTGATACTGCAGATCCCGTCGTAGCCGAGCTGACCGCGATCACGAACGTGTAGCTTGGCGGGCAGAGGCATTCTGCTACTTATCGCTGATTCCTAAAGCAACACTTAGAACGAGGCAGCTCATCGAATATAGCCTAAATATGTTTTTCTTTGCAATCCTAAATTCAAGCGCACAGTGTAAGCTCGGTAAATTTAATATGACAAAAGCCAGCAGCTAATGCCTGTTTGCACTGAAGCGCATGATGCCACCACTATATTTAATAGATATTTTACCGATGCTGCGTAGCAGAACTATTGTTAAAAGCTACCAGGAACTATAGAACTCCTCGAGAACTATTAAAGAAGCCTATTGTTGAAGCATTTTCCAAAAATTAAGATACTACACTGGTATGAAGTTGGCACCACAGTTTCTTAAATATGTTTCACCAGTAGATTTTTCAATTAAAATGATGGGCCAGTGCTAGATCATATAATTGTCAAACATGTAGTGACTTAAGTACTTGGCTTCAGTAATATGACTCCTGTACTTGGCATAGTTTTTTACACGTATGTGTTTTTTGGGGGATTAAATATACTGGTGGCATCATACGCTTCAGTGCAGGGAGGCATGAGTTGCTGGCTTTTGTCATATTAAACTTACCGAGCTTACACTGTGTGCTCGGACTTAGGATTGCGAAGAAAAAAAATATTTAGTCTTAAACATTAACGTTTAGAGTCACATTTACATTACGTATAAATGTCTCGTAAGACTGTAAAATATAGATGGCTCTATATGATGGTTCTGTATGTTGCTCCATTTTATCGACAGCTGCATAGTCAGTATTTTATCCGCTGTGAACGACGACGGTCGTGATGGTTACAGGGTAAAACAGGTTAGATATCGACGAAGAGTTTATATTACTTGCACGTTTTTCATTTTCGATAGCGCTTGGAATGCTTTTCATTAGATTCACAATTAACACATTAAAGAATATCGATCAAACAATAATAGAGAATTAAATAGCAATATCAAAGATCAATATGAAACAAAAGATTTGCCAGCAACTAAAAATTATGCTTAGGCCACGTAAACAACAAATATGTACAATCAGTTTCTACCTAATATACAATTTCATCCGTTACGTATGTACAAGGATACAAATAAGTATGTGGACTATTTTATGTTATCTTCATACCACATTATATACCTTCAGTGAGTAGTAAATAAATATATATGTCCATTGCATTGCTTGCAGTACTTTCTTTTATTCCGAATATGCAGCTTATCTCCCTGACTCACTGTCAAAATTATAATTAGCATCAAAGTGGAGCATGAAATCTATTACGCATTTACATGTGATATCGAAATCTCGAAGAAATAACAATAATAATGACTTTTGTAGACACTTTTATTTCGTTATATTACATGGATTAGCTATGATATATCACGATGATTAATTACATTTGGCTTATGCCGCCGTGCATTTTAAACTCAACCTTGTATACTTTAGGACTTTGAAAATAATCTAATACAACCTCACGATAACCTTGTAATACCTAATAGAGTATACTCAGTTCTAATTACAATATAATACATCCCTCGTTAATTGAAATATATGAATACTTTACTTTGGTGTTCCTTAACGTAATACGTATGATGTTCTGTGACAAATAATTCACAGAGTACCAGCTGCTGTACCAGGTGCCTTTGATCTCATAAATCGAATTACCAGCGAAGTGTCCCTGACCAAGCAATTAAAGTCCGAAAAGTAATTAATATTAATCAAAACGCGATCGCGTTCTCCAAAATGGCTACGCTCCTCCTTATCACTCAAAAGGGACACCCAAGATCCAATTCCTCAAGTATAAACCAAATCCCTGGCATCCATCTGCTGTCTTTGAGGCTCAAGGTAGGTTTACGAACGAGATCGCATAATTTCCCTGACCATCGTTCGCACCCAATACACATTCCATCTCTACAATAATTCATCACGTAACATTAATTTCTTCGTCCTCCTCATTATCCGTATGCTCTTCTGGTCGTTGAGGGCTCGTTAATGGACTGACGTCACTTAGATCCAATCTGGGCCTATCGCCGTCAGCATCGCTCAAATCTGGATTAGGATTATTCTTGTTAGGCAATGTCTGCTCCCGTGATCCACCGTTAGCCAGTAATTCACGTTCCTTACTGTTTCGCCATTTCATACGTCGATTTTGAAACCATATTTTCACCTGGAATGAAAACGCCATAAAATATCAGTTAAAAGTACTCCAAAAATTTCTTATCGCTAACAAGGATATATTCCAAAAAAAGTAATTTCAAAAATGTGTTTTCGATTTCCTCTCAATTTACGGAACACCCTTCACTCTGGTCATAAATGTATTTAAGGCTGGGTCTATTATCGCACTTAAACTGTAAAGGGTGATTACAAGGTACAGGCTGATCCCCTAGGGATCTAAGGGTATCCCTCTACATGGACTCATGTATGTTACCGTATGCTACCCTTCATCCAATTGGATTCTCTAGTCCCGCCCTATTGCCAATCACGAGGCACGCCTAGCGCTTCTTGTCTCAGCCCTTAACCAGAGACAGCACCCTTATTTTGTACGTTAAAGACCATGCATTATCCAGCCGTTAAACGGGCCAACGTCAAATGCACGCGTCTCCAGATTCCCTACGTATCCCTCTGGATCCCCTTCGTTTTCCTCGCTGACACGTTCCACGTGCTACCTTAAATCCCTGTTAAATCGTTGACCCTACAAGCAGGATTGATTTACCTAAACTGCTTTTCGAATTTTCATTTAGTGGGTGTGCAGTTGACACCTCTGCAACGACTGCCGACCCGGCTATTATCTTAAGGGTTAACGCAGGGATCGAATGATCGTTTATCCTTCGGTGTAATTAATTTGCTAGCTTCACTTTCGCGCTGTGACAAAATTGTAAATTTTGGATTTGAAAATATTTAAATCGATTTTATTCAATTGCGTCGCGACGTGAACAGAGTGATAAAGAAATAAAAAAAATTCTATCGTTACAATCACATCCTTTCTTTGAAAACGTTAGCGTTACCCTGGTCGCGTTAACGTAACTTGACAGCCACCTGAAATAGGGTGTGAGGGTAGCTTTATTTTCGTTTTCTTCGTTTCGTTTTACGTTTACTGGGACGGCAGTGATTGATTGTGCCGTCAGTAGCAGCCAGGGCTGAGAGTAACAAAAGTAACAAAGCGCCAGACCCGCGCGCCGCTTTTCGGCAAAGTTGAATTACTACGTTTCCGCCGTACGGGGCGGTTACGGGTTCGCGTTAATTTTGTCTTCGGGAGTGAGATTTTTTCTGGCGACTTTAAAGAATGCTGCGATTCCGCGTCACGCAATGCGGTCAGTGACTGGGCAAAATTTCTCGCTTGTGAATTCCGAACAAGACACCATAAATTCTAAAGAATCATATACAGTTACCAAAATCGGTAAAAGGAACGTTCAAAAGATCAAAAAACAGCCCCCGTCCCTTTTACCCCTTGTACAATCACAAACCGTTTAAATATAAAATTCAAAAAAACCGTCTCCCTCACTTCTCGCACACAAGAGGCTACTCTGTCGAGACCAACGAGTGTTACTCCTGGATAGTTGATCCAGTCAGGATTATGAGTATTAGGTATAATGATATCTGAAATGCGTTATAGAGTGAGTGAGTAGGTAATCGTTAAACGATTGGCTGCAGCCTCGCCTGAGCCGTCGCTACCCTAGCAACCCTCGGTATCCTCCGTTTAACTCCCCGACTACTCCCATAGCCCGTGCCCCCATGCCCCATGCCAAGCACGCTGTGCCCCATAGCCGTGCCTAGTGGCGGTGGCGCCATCTGGCGCAATTTAATAAAAGACGATCGATTATGACGTCGGCCTCAGAACTACCCCTGAACGCGAGGAGGTAAGAGAGGAGGAGGTCGACGGAGGCGGAGGAGAGTTGGTATAGAAGCGGTTGGCAGGGTTACGGAAGAGAGGGAGGAGAGTATGGAAGAGAGTGAGTCGGTGAGTATAACTCGAGCGAGAGAACAAGAGAGATGGAAAAGAGGAGAATGGAAGGGAAGGGGTCGTAGGAGATTGTTAAAAGGGAATGAGGAAGGGGGGGGGTATCAAACGTAAAAACTCTGGCGTAAAGCTGCGACTTGGTGGTGGGGATTATACTTGATGTATGGAAGGAATCTCGAATTCACATGTTAATACGGAAAAAGGGGATTCCATATTTATTGTTATGCCCGCTATGATTTCCGAGGGTGGTTATGGATACGAGTATTCTGAACTTGAAGGATGTATCGAAGGAGTCTGCTATTCGAGTAGCTTCGGGCATCGATGGCCAAGATACAATTACCATGTGATTGCTACTGTACATGAAATCATGCCATATGAGAAAGTAGGTAATGAAATATAATTTAAATTTATGAAATTTATCACCTTGGATCAAGCCATGGACCAACTATCTCAATTATACGTTTTGGGACTCTGATTTGAAATAGGGATGACCCAGGTAAGTTTATCCATTAAAGTTGATTCGCGTATCTTGAGAATTATTAAATTTAATCCATAAAGTATAAGAATCTATATGCATACCAGGATATTGTATATTCATGGTTTCTTAGCTCCCGCCTCCAGGACCACGCGGCATCTCAAAGTAAAATCCATAATGCATGAAGGACCATGGCTTAGCCAAAGCTTAAGCTATAGGATATTGCACGACGTTATATTCATGTTATGCCCTGCAAGAGGCAGCCTTTGTTTTTAATATCTACAGCATATTATGCCAGAAGTTCGGCCATAAGCGAAACATTATATTTAGGCATATCAGGGACGACCGAATTTACCTCTTATCAAAGAGTCGTTTGGTAAATCGATACTTGTTATTGAGAAAATTTTTATTGAAGCATCATGTACTCGTTTGAGTACGTAAACACTGACGTTTATTAATTGTATTATTTCAGCCACTTTTATATACGTCAAATGTCAGTGCAAACAGTGGGACTTCCCGTTAGGGAAAGGTCGTGGTTGAGAGGCTCTTGAAACGTTACCTAAGATAAACGGGAATACAGCTTCGGACTAATGGCTACAAATTGATTTGACTGATGGAATCCGGGAAACTCTATATCCAGTGAAATTCAAACCTAATGGCCGATCTATCTAACGTGTCAGCGTCAGGTCTTTCGGTCGCTGTGGGAAATACAGGGATTGCGTTTGCCCACTGATTGACTAACCATAGCATAGGAACGGTATGGCTTGACTCGTAGAAATTCCGACGGCTTAATTATATTGGCCACGATGAATAATTACGAGGTGCCAAGATGTCGCCGACGGGAAAATCGTAGGCGCTCATTCGTATCTCTATTTATGTAGTCAGATAAGAAAGAAAGGAAGAAAGAACGAAAGAAAATGACCTTTTTTTCTCTTTTCCATATATTCGTTCTTTCTATCTTTTTTTTTTCATCCTATTGCCAAGCATCCGCTCGATTGGAGCCTGTGCTTTTTCTTCTTGGGAGCTTAAGTTAGTAACCTGTCAGAACCAACCAATGGGATCTATTATTTGCACGGACCTAATCTTCGAATTCCATGAAGACCCACAGTCCCCCCTATAACTGATTCAATAAAATTCCACTATGGCGAGATAATAAATAAAAAAAATTCGCAAGAGGATGCTGTAAGGATTAATTTTATTGTACGGTTGCTGATAGAACTCTCTCTAGATAAGGACGTCACTGTGCTTGTACTGATTAGAAAAATTGTCCTTAGAAATTGGAAAACATGGAAAGAAGGGACGATTCGTCTCGAGGTTTTCTTATTTATCTTTTGATCGTAATACGAGTGCTGTCTGACTGTGAATGATATCGTAGATTTTAGGGTAGTGTACGCGACTATTTATATATCAGATAAGACGGAAGCTTTATCAGAGGGAAGCTAAGATAATAGGTACAGAGGGACGATACGAATGTAGATTTGAAATTCCGTGAAATTTGGTAAGACTGCAGGCGCCCACATCTTCGTCGTACAAATTAAAGAATTAAGACAACAGCGTGATCCTGACAAGCTGCCATCAGCTGGCTAAAGGAAGCTGGCGTGCTGTCGGGTCGGATTATTAAAAAGATAACGAGCCTCCGGGGCTCTTATAATTCTTCTTTTAATTCTGTCAGGGGTGGCAGGATCTTTGATTTAACTGCGGTATTTCATTCCGCTCGAGTTGGAAGCAACACCTGGAACGACAGATCCGCCACATGCAGTCACGTGAAAATTCTAGAATAAGATTTTACGAAGAAAATATCTATATTGATATGCTTTTTAAATAACTTTTATAACATGATGCGAAAAACTGTTTCAACATACCAGCCTAACATTTATTAAAAAAAAATGGCATCTTAATAATAAACTAGTGTATTATATTTACGAGGGTGAGCATGGGAAGAGAAGAAAGGGCAGTTGCGCCTAACTGAGGTGGCGCTGGGTCCACCCACCATCACTAATTACTTTAGTTATCCCTCTGGAGTCCTCGCCCAGTTCGTTTCACCCCTTGCCATAAAACGCAGCGTTCAAAGCCGAGCGAAACGCCACCTTGGTTCGCCCACAAAGTACAAACTACTAAGAAGCCTTTATTATTATTATCACACCGCTCGTAAACCACGAATCCTTAATTAAATCCAACAAGAGATTCATGGAGCGAACGCGATCAAATCTACGATTATTCGACTTACAATCAGTCATTAAATGATCCTTTGGAATAATCAGATTAACTTTTCAGATGAAAGCATTTGAAATGTCACGAGCATTCAAAAATTTATCCGAGACACAACACACTTTCCAAAGGGTTTACCCAACCGTTTATTATTCGGTCCCATCGTATTTCTGCCTTTGTCTTACACGCGTATAAGCCACTCTCTGTAAGCCTCTCTCTCGCACTTGCAAGAAGCATAAGAAATTCAAAAATCTTAGCAAATATTTAATTTCGTTCCGATCCATTTTTCAATTTAATATTGAATCTTAAACCAATCTTAATCCTTAAATGACACCTGTAGTCATCGAATACAACATTCATAGTTAAGTGAAAAAAATTGATTTGCCTTTTAGAACGAGCAGAAAATTGTGAAAGGACGTCAATTTAAATGGATCCTAGGCAATGGCGGGCTAATGCAAAGTCGTGGAAGCACTATCGACGTGTGTTCTTACGTTTCTCGTAAAACCGAGAACAGAGTGAGCTGCGACCAATGGCAGTCGAGGTATGGCGCTCGAGGTGTGAATTATACATGAGGATATCCTCCGACCCCCCCGTCCTATTCCATCGGCAGCTTACCAGCTATCCCTTGTCCCTATTTACTCCAAAACTTGAAGCCTCTCTGCGCATGCGCCTTCCTACCACTTCACTATCAAGCGCGCCACTAACTATAGTGAACGTATAGCAATTCACGGGTACGTCATCTGCGCCATATCTATATTGTAAACCAAGAGGCTTTGGAATAAAATGAAATGGTATACATACTATAAATTAAGGTTAGTTTTCAATTGCGACAGTCTAATACCACGATCGTCTCCGTTGCTAGGATAAACAGCCCAACCAGCTGGGAAAATCGTTGAACTAAGCTCATGAAATCAAATGAAACCAGTTCAGTACCATTTCCGGGTTTGTTCGGTTTCATTAGTATCGCACAGTTAGATTTGGGGTTGGCAATGCTAGATGTATGCAACTAATGAACTGGCATTACCCGATTAACCCCAACCGAGGTATTATGTGCCTACTCCTATGTACATACACCTACTCCACTCTTTCTCCTATATATCAATACGATACGCCGAAGTACCGTGGGATACGTATGTGTAACTGGGTGCGTGTACATATACTGACGTAGGAGTGTCCGTATATATACCTATATATTTACTAACTGCTGGCTGAAGCTCGAGCATTAGTCTCTATCAATCCGGTGAATGGAGTTGAGTAGAGTTTAGCGGAGCTGAACTCGCGGGGGGTTTCGTACTTCGTTAACCCGACAATTAGTGCCCTAATAAGGTCATTAAGTGCCGTATATTTCGCTTACTATAATCTCGAGCACTCGATCACACAGGAAAGTTGTATAATCGACGATTTCGTATAACGATTGTGACATCGATATATCAATATAACGTATACGTATCCGAGAGACTGTAAGTGAGCTGCAATCTGTATCTGGCTGATGACTATCGCTAAGTAGTTATTGTTTTTGCATTATTTACAAGGACTTTACTGTACTTTGAATTTGAACTATTCAAAGTGCCCGGCAATGATTACCTAAAAGTGCATGTACCTGAATTGACACAGTATAATTTTTTTTTGGAAATTCTTACCTGAGAATCCTTAAGTCCAAGTTTCTCGGCTAATTTCTTACGATCGGGTTTGCTGATGTATTTCTGAATCTGGAACCTCTTCTCGAGGCCACGTCTTTGAAGATCCGAAAACACAGCCCTCCTCATCATCCCTCTACGTGGCTTACCCCGCGCGCTTCCCGCCCAAGGGAATCCAAGACTCATACCAGCCAAGTCGTTAAGACCACCCTGTATCGCACCGGGGAATCCTGCTCCGCCCCCAGGAGCACCGGGATGATGACTTCCGGTACCAGGCGTCGCCACTGGACAAACGAACAGCACGTATTACTTCACGCTATTGCACAATTTTTATATGGCAATAAAAGCTTTTCGCAGCCTTTCATTCCGATGATCAAAGTCCTTGCCAATGCGGAGGACGAGCAATTGAATTTCGAGGTCGCGTGTCTGAGCGATATTGCCAAGCTGAGCATGATGATATTATCTGCACCGATGATATTTCCACGCACTTGTTGCATGCGTACGTTTTGCTTGTGACGGTGATGCACACACATAATACGGTAGTGCTTTCACTGCACTTCATATGCACTCCATGTCCCATGCGAGCCTACCTCTAACAAGATATGCAATGTATCTATATAGTGCACGTGCTCGTGTTAATTCGCTACGGTCAAACGGCGACGATTCAGTTTTAATTGTTGCATCGTGACTTTTTTAAATGCTTATCATTGATACCTTTATTGTTTGATGAAAAGAAAAAATGCAAATTTTTAACTAACCAGTTAGATAAGGTCCTCTACATGCCAGAAGCTGATGCAACGCGTGGTGAGCGTTTGGCGGTAGATGATGTTGAGCTGGATGATGTCCTGGATGTGGAGGATGATGTGGGTGATAGGCGGCTGGTCTTGCTATCGGTTTGGCTATGTTATATCCTGCGGAATTTTGTAGGTTGTGAAGAAACGCCGGTATCGCACCTGGCGGAAGGCCTTGGAAGCTCTCTATGTAACAGACAACAAGGTTATGTTGAAAATTTACATGGAAAATATATTTGTACATATTTATCTTATCTAAGCAACTATAATTCACCGAAAGTAATTATTTCTTAAGAATGAATCACAAACAGCGAAGTGTAATTGCATAAGTGGCAGAGCTTAGGAAATTAAGTTGCCGATAAATTTTACCAGCACACGGCTCGCTCCACCGGTACATGATGAAATGTTTAAATCACTGTGTTCCTTGTGACGTATAATTCAAGCTGACACCCTCAACCAAACCCTTCTCAACAGCTCCAGGCAACCCTCAACCTCCCGCCGTACTTCAACACCTTCGTAAGAGTAAATGCCCAGCCACATAATCACATATCGAATATACACGTTATATGTACGTCTAAAAATATTGATATACAGCGATTGAAAAATATACATAAAAAATTAAAGATCGATTGAATAAATTTTACTTTATATATTCAATTAATTAGATATTCGATCAATATTTTTTTATAAGAATAAGATGCTCAAATGATACTCCGTTGTTTGAATTTCAACGATAACAATATGTGATTCGGAATTCTAATCCACGTTTAGAAGTTTATTCGATCGTTAATAAATAAACGAGTGTGACAATTACGAATTTATGACGTCATTAATATTATTTCATTGCGGTATGACGAATATACCATAGACTGTTATATAATCCCGTTTTCATATTAAATGAAATATGGCGGCATCGTAAGGTAGGACCGAACGATTACTACGAAGTCGTTATTTTATTATCGTTTTCTTAGTACAGTCGTATTTCAGAAAGGCCGTTTTATTATTCATAAAATTATAAACGTCTCTTCTGTGTCGTTGGTCCTTGCTATACATATATGTATATATATATTTAACATTTTATAATTATCACCGGTACCCGATATCAGACCACAAAAAATGTCTTTTGTCAAAAAAATAAGCGATTATTCTTTCATTTGCTCGTTCATGAAATATGAAAAGTCATGCCCGTACGTAGCGCTTACAGAGCTCGTATTCTTTGAACCGATTTATCAGGGTACGGTTAACGATAAATTGTAATGTCGTAACCGCCCCGATATAGACAAGGACCTTTTAAAGCATGCAGACATAAAAGCAGTCGGATCGTCAGGCATTCTGGATTTTGGGATGGTACCAACATACGTGAGAGCCTGAGCCTAACCCCCCCCTCTCGCCCCGTCTGTCTATCCATAATAATGCATAAGGGGGCTGGTCGAAGGACTATTTTTAACATTTTTTTAGATAGTCCGCCACGCCCAGTGGTTCCGAAAAAAAGTGACGTGTTTGAAAATAATAAAATAATGGAGCTTAGTCAGGGGTTTGCTTTGCGTTCAACCAGACAATGCCCGACAATGGGCTATACACGTCGCCCCATTGTATAACGTACCCCATAAAATACTCATCGCCTTTTATCGTTGTTTTCCTAGCCAGCCAATGAGAACGCAGACCCGAGGAGCACGGGCTAATAACGGATCAGGATCCAACGGAAACACTGAATGGGAATGATTTTTTTAACCCGGCAAGATTAAGCTCAGCCGAAGAGCTGCGATGTTGTTACAGTTGTAGCAGTTTTTCTAGGGCCCCAGTTAAGTCCTCCTTTTTGTAACTGTCCGGATAGATGGTTATTTTTTGGGATTATGGTTTGATGCATTATTAACTAGATACTGATGCAGGTTTCATCTCTGAATGCATCTCCGTCATCGACTTAGGGAAGAACTGCCAGAGGTGGGGCATTTGGTCATGATATTTATTTTACACACAACCCTGATCTATTTGATTTCGACGATTCTCATAAACACGTCTGTGCTCCGATAATTGTAAATAGAATATATTATACAGAATTTGACAATTATGCATTTGCCGATACACTAAATGCAATTTGGAGCACGAAGCTCGAATTCAAATTTGATATAAACCTCTGCACTGTGCTATTAGTCTGTCTATGTATTATTCTTTTTGTCGGTACTCGCATTACCGAGGAAATTCGAATTTGTTGCTAATCACTTTTTCGCACAATTATTTCACAACATTTCGACATGACGTATAAAGGGATATGGTGGGTGGGTGTAGTACAGTGAAGAGAACGGGAGTGGAGCATTGACTGGGGGGTTGGGGGGGTGAGTGGAAAGAGCAAAAGTGGATGAAGAGGATGAGGAGGACGAGGAGGATGACGAGGGTGGAGACAGAGAGGGTTGTAACACATGCACGTGGCACGGTCAGTGCATTCGCTATCCGACAAATGCATAAAACCCCACCCTGTTTCGTGCAATGTTCTCACCCCCCCCTCTCCACCCCCTCTGGCATACGTATGCAATCTGCCAATGTTAAATGCAACATTCGCGAATTCTATTTACGTCTGCGTGTTTATTGTGCGTGTATGAACTTTATCGGCTCGTGTCAATCACGGAGAGGAAGAAAAAACGACATCGGAAACAACAACAGCTAGGACGACAGGGAACATGCGGAATCTGGGATTTCACGATATTAACGTTTGGCATTGTCTTTTTATAACGAAATGTGAATTAATGGCATGTTTGGTTGAAATTAAATTAATTTATTCGTTTGATATCAATTGATTGATATGTCGAAATAGGTTTGAGCGTTTATTGTTTATTTGTATGGTATATACTTTTTTGCAGGAACACTGTAGAATTTTTTAAGTGGAAAAGCAAAGTCGGAGTCAGGCATGTTTGACTGGAGTTGACTCTGAAATGGATTGAAATATTTGATATGAACAAATTATGTAGTAGAATGTTAAAGCGGACCGTGCCAATACGTCATTAGATTCCTTCGCTTGTCTAATATTATAGGCAGCAATCGTAAGGGCTTAATATAAGGGTGAAGGTAAGTGGCGGACCAGCTGACGCCGACTCCACCCTGCACGCACGCTGCGACTCGTCTTGAGGGTGTGTGGATGAGATTTAGGGACCGACGACAGAAGTCTGTTCCCGACACTGATTTGTGGGTGACCTTTGTTTCTACTATCAAGGACCGCGGGACGACTGTGTCAGTTTCTTATGGATAAAATTTCTCTCGCTAGGATTATTCACCAGGATCCGCGTACTGGATATATTGTTTTAGAGGATTGAGAGTATCCGGAATAACCTAATAAAATTGATTAGTCAAATCTAGAGATTCTATGTAAAAAATAATTTTCTTGCGGATACACAGATAGTTTAATATAAAAAAAATTACCAGGATTTGGCCTCCTGTCGTGATTTCCTCCTAGGATGGCATTCACGCTGAATTTCAATTGCGGCTTCTCTTTCTCCTGGATTCTTCTGCACCCTGGTCCCGTACACCGATCATCGCCACAGGTACACGTTTCTTCGCCTATCCTGTCAATGCGATCAGCATCCCGGTCCATGTGGATTCTCATCTCATCGGTTCCGTGTATTCTCCCAATGTCAAATCTTCTCTCGATCAACGGTATAGAAATGCGATCCCGTTCATTTCGCAGGACGTCGATCCGGTCTCGATCCTGGATACTAGCGTCGGTCTCACCGGATATCCTGTCCTCGTCCATGGAATTATTTGAATCCATAGCCGAACTAGATCTGTTCTCGATTCTCTCAGCCAATCTCTCCATGACGTTACTCAGCCTATCAATTCCGGCGGACGCCGGGGTATCAATCCTCTCGTTATCCAAGTCCATCGCCGTACCCAGATTCCTATCAGAATCCTTATCCTCGAGACGATCCCGCGAATCCTGCATAGCCGCCATTCGATCCATAAGAATCCTATCCCTATCACTGACCATTCTATCCGAACGTTGATCCCGCTCAGGATCGCACGATCTGTCGCTGACTGGTGTCCTACCGTTCCTCTCGTAATCCTCATCTCTTTCCATTCGTATATTCTCGGACTCTATTCTTTCGCGCTGACGAGCCACGTAACTGGCTAGATTGAGCGTGAGGCTTGCCAGGTTACCGCCGGGTGCCTTACTCTGCAGTAGGTTCTCCATCAGGAACGGTGACGTCGTCATTGCACTCTGTTGCAGATTCTTCAGCATCGCTGCCGACGAAGGGAACATTACACTGTATCTCTGTACTCCCGATTAGCTAATTCGCGAAAACTCGTTGCAGATTGATCAATTTTTAATTAGTTAAATTTTATTATCAACAAGCGTTTATATTCCTACCAGGATGCACTTTATTAGAATCCTCAAAAGATCGATGATCTCCTTTAATCGAGCTGATTGCATCTCTGCCTACAAAATTTTACTGCGAGTTTCACGTACACATTAGAATATTATAATTAGATCAAAAGACGATATACACTTTGTTCTGCTTGTAACCGATCTTGAAGTCAGTCACACATTAAAAAACGTCCACGGTTCATACCCGACGTACTGTTCACTCCACGTGTCACTCCGAATGAACCCTTTTAAATTAATCACGATCTCGATCAATTTTTCCTAGAACGGTGGTCGATATTCACGATTCACAGTATCAGAATCCAGATCTTATAAGCCGATGAGATTGATCTCTTAATAACGATCTCATTAATCTTCACTGTAGATCACATCCTTCGGCACAAGATCACGGCACCTTATGTTTTGACAATAGCCAAAGAAAAAAAACAATATAATTGTGTAAATTTATTATATGACAGTAAGGACGACAATTTTTACTACTGATAATAAAAGCATAGATAAGGGATGCTCGTGGCCCGTATAACCAGGCAGATACGAGTGCTCGAATGCAGAATGTCGACTGACGTAAGTTAGCAAGGGGCGCCGCAACGTGAGCGTGCAACCCTCGAATGAAAGCCTACAGAAAAGCATAGGTGGGCTACCCCCGTCCTAGCATCCCCCTCAGTTCCTCCGTCATGTCCCCCCCCCCACCCTCTAGGTGAGATAATACAGACTATAAGCCGAGCAATTCGGGGTTTGGCTCGCTTGGTAATGCCGTAATAAAATCATACTCCCATCAAACGGCACTGCACACCCCTTAAAAGGAGAAGCCGGGGAAAAAAGCCTGGAGATTCGCATTCCTTTAGTCACCGATTGGATTTTATTTGACGAAGCCGCCCCTAAACCGACCAATGAGAGCGTCGACGCTCAGCGCCGGCCACGCCCATCGAAACCCATACCGTAGGGGAGCACGGCTCTCTACACCCTTATCAACTTTATTATCTATCTACCTATATACCTTGACGCGAGGCCGTTTTACGCGAAGTGATTTTCTTGTAGGTATACCTCTAGCTACCCATATCCGCTCGTATAGAGGCGCTTTCATTTTATGCTGTCCAAATGCATTAGCAAGTAATAGAAACTTCAAAGCGTTGCACGGAACGCGTTGGAAATAATACAAAAACATTCTCGGCCCCTTCTGGCACTGACGTTTCACTTGAAATCTACATGCAAGAGGTACGCAGGTAGGTAGCAGTAGCTTTCTATCCCTTACGTGGCACTTGTCATCTGCTCTGATTTACTTCCTGTCTCGTTAAGTGAGCGCGAAAACTTCGATAAGACGGATCGATTTCATGCCTCTGATTCCCATTTTTACTTTACACCCTATATTATACCAGGCATTTACATACTGAATCGCAGAGAGTGGGATTTCTGTTCCACCCAGCTGCTTAGCCATACGTCTTCCGGGGAAGAAAAATATTCGCAATAAGTGTTGTATTCTATAAAGTTCCTGTATACGTGAAGCGATGTAGACTTACTGGTGTACGGGGGGTGGTACGTATGACATAACGTGTTTGACAAGAACGCCCAGCGATATTGGCTGCGCGTTGTCGGGAAATTTGGACATCTGCTAGAATATTCTAGTTGCCGTTAACAGTGGATCTGTCAGATGGGAACGCGCTTCCGACTTAACCTTAAAAAATGGTGTTCCTGTTCTACGGATTATTCTCTGCCACCTACTACAGGGGTTAAGAGTCATTACTGGTTTTCATATAATTGATATACCTGTGCTGGGTGTAAGGTAGGCCAGTGCAAATCGTAAGGGTAGTAGTGCGTTTAAGTAGAGCCATGTCTAATAGGGGGGGTAGCTCCAGTTTTTCTTGGAGGATTCATCGCTGGTTACCACTACCACTTGGTAAGAGGGTATGGCCAATGGGAGAGTTTGGTGAGCTACCCCTGCTGTAATATAGATTGGAGTGGGGTGCGACCACGCCTCCCTTTAGAATCATTCTACCTCGTCGACGTCACGACTTATCACCCTCTCGCGGAAGAGGGAAAAAAAATAATGAAATGAACATCGGGAGGGTATTGGGAATTATTATAAGAGCTGGCTGGGGTTGGCTTGGTTAGCTTATATAAATTGGGGGCGGATAAGCGAGTAGGGATGCTAAGGGTCGATGCTGGACGAATCGTACGCTCAGAGGATCGAGCAGACGGAAAGAGAGAATGAGAGAGAGAGAGAGAGAAAAGAGCGAGAGAGAGCGAGAGAGAGAGAGAGAGAGAGAGAGAGAGAGAACGACGGCTCAGCGAAAGCGATTCATTTTACCGGAGAGAAATAATTATTCATTCTTTTAACGAGGAAAATTCTATGGATAGAAATTTAAAAGTGGATATTATATAATTTTTATTCGAGTCACAGTTAATTGCTAATTCGAACCTTAGCAATTCGTACTGTTTGAACTATTAACTTTTCATTATTATTGGCATGCATTATGTATCGCTATCTTCGTAAGACGTATTATAGACGTACCCTTAAAAATCATCCCTGAATTATCCGCGTGGCGCAAAATATCCAATAATCTCCAGTTCAAAATCGAAGTCAAATCGATCAAACGACGTTGACGCAAATCCTCTCGGATTGAGATTCACGAATTCAATCGGAAATTCTCTGCGGTCTGAAGAAACTCCACGAATTATTCAGTACCGATAATTCGGCTTCTTCGCGAACCGCCGACACGGCAACTTGTCGCTCTAACTAAACGAATGACGATGTTCGTAATAAGAAAATTTTGCCGAACGATATATAGAAAATAAAGCACCTAAGTGAACAAAAACGAAAGTTCATGTGGGTACGAACACGGGAGGGGTGCCACGGTAATAATATTATACTGATAGAGGGTAGTTATAAGCACATGACGCCTGGCCTTATATCTCTTATCCTACATAACCGTATACCTACCTATACCTATATTACATCCCATAGGCACATATAATATATCCTGACTATTGTAGAAAATCATAGCCATTCTTCGAATACGGTCAATGTGTCGAATCGTCCGTGAAATCAACTTTATTAGTTATTCTCCAAGATAATATAGCATTAAATATACATCCAATTTCGTATAAACATAAATCATACGATTTACGTAATTTACGATACGATGCGGTTCGAATGTGAATCTAGTCGCAAAATTATCACCCGATGTAGCATTACGAATGAACATAATTTTGCTTCGTATATGCTCTAGATATTTACAATAGATTAAAGAAATTTCAAGAGACCTAAATCACTATTTATTTATTATACTTTCATATGGTTTAGATTGTGCGACCAGTGTATAGTGCGATAAAGACATATCGAGTTGGCAAGTTGTTATAGGCAGGCAGGTATATAAATTGTCACCTAGCAATAGCACGTGTATATATATATACATTGTATATAAAGTGCTGTCGCCATGGGTCTGAGATTGCTTTGTTTGGGGTAAAGAGCGATCTGAGAGAGAAGACAAGTGAGAGAAATGAGTGAGGGTAAGAACGACACAAAGATAGAGAGGAGAGAGAGAGAGAGAGAGAGAGAGAGAGAGAGGGAACCTGGAAAAATCCAATATCTCGGAAAAATGAGAATTTCGACATGTACAATGCCGAGACTCGGATTATATATCACAATAGTGATATCGACTGATTATAGAAATATTATGTACTATCTACTATCTATTGAAATTGCAATTAAAAATCTGAATTATCGTTACGGATCCTGTATACGCGATAATGAATATAAAATCAAAAGCAAAGTATACCATTTAATTTAGTAACTGTCAGTCTTTCGCTATACAATTAACTTGTAACTCGTAACGTATATAGATTACTCTCTGTGGACCTTTCCAGCTTCCGCACTCTCGCTGCGGGGTGTGCCTTGCGTGACACTTGAACCCCTCAACTCCACGGCTCTCAGGAAGCGTGTGAGCGCGAGAGAGACGAGACGAAGTATGTTACGCCTAGGAGAGAAGAGGATGGCTATGGTCGAAGGGTTCGTGTTAATTAATATCACGTCACACGCGTTGGCCGGCTAAAATCTGTCTCCAGCTCTCATGGCACAATCATTTCTCCCTTGTGCTCGCAGTCTCCTCTTTTACTTTGTCTCTTATTATTAGCCACCATTCACGATTATGGGAAAATTTACAAAACGCGATGTCCATTCGCTACACTTATAAGTGTCACCTATAGATATATAGAGGTATATAAAAATGAAGAAAAAATTTACGATGCGTCCACAGTGTCTTAAGGTCCCTGACCCTTTCTAGGAGAATGACGTAATTTGTATAACAATGGAATACGAAATATGACTAGATCCGTCCTTCCACTGATCCCAGCAATCTCATCTCTATAGTCGGAATAATCTTGGTCCAGTTGAATCTCGAGTGGAGAGGGCTGCCATGTTTTAGATATATCCAAAACCTCGTTCAGTGGCGCATGGAATTCTGTGGTCCATTCACAGCATCCCTAACAATGCTTTGATCATTTGTTTCGTCCGACCTGGTAACGCAGTAGGCAAGGACGATTAATCATTCTGGGGACGAATGATACGATTGAATTAAAAATTATCTTCCTCACCGACCTCTTTTTTTTCTCTTGGACTTTTTTCTTATCAATAATATCAATTGTTGCGGCTGTCAATATTTCTCTTCTTCTTTTATAAATTTAGACGTATCATCTTTTACCCGGGGCACATATGCTACCGGTACGTGAATCGACTCTCAGAATTGACAAAGAATACGGATGTAAGAATTGAAATAGTCAGCCGTATCCAACGCAGCCAATTTGTATTGCGCGCGCGGCGATGCCGAGATATTAGAGGCAGTTATCGCAGCGTATTGCTCCTAATCGTTCGTCGCGCAAGGGTGAGTCTTCCTGTAGGGTGTAGGGTGAATGCCTGAGAGAGGTCAGAGAGCAGTGAGAGAGAGAGTGAGAGAGAAGCAAGAGGTGAAAGAGCAGGAGGGTTCGGGAAAGTGAAATAAAACAAGGGAGAAAGAGAGAAAGAGAGGGAGAGGTGGGGGGAGGAAGAGAGAGAGAGAGAGAGAGAGAGACAGAGAGAGAGAGAGAGAGAGAGAGAGAGAGAGAGAGAGAGAGAGAGAGAG
>JARQTI010000415.1:1470250-1494525 GCA_030142655.1 Trachelus tabidus | reverse complement strand
GAAATAAAACAATGGAGAAAGAGAGATAGAGAGGGAGCGGGGGGGGGTGGCAGAGAGAGAGAGAGAGAGAGAGAGAGAGAGAGAGAGAGAGAGAGAGAGAGAGAGAGATGTGAAAGGCGTGCGAGGGAGTAAAAGAGCGTGTCGGAAGGGTGGGGGGGGGATAGGAGAGAGTGAAGACCGAAGGGATGAAAGAGAAAGAGAAAGGGAGGGCTGGAGAGAACGGCCAGGGTGCACTGGTGTTTTTGACAGGCCGATGAATTGAATAATCGCAAGTCGAGTCGAGGGGGTCCGCCAAATCTCAGTCCCCAATATGTCTGTATATATATCCTCTTCTAGGTCTCGTGTACGTGTTGGTATACTATATATTATACATATATATATACATATATATACTATATTTATCCAGCCAGAGAATCGTAGATGTACGGAAACAACCCCTATATCCCCAACGAGTAATAATATTTAGCGATCCCGCCCGCTTCGTCCCGGCTTTATCTTAAGTACAATTTGTATTGTGCCGCCATTTGAGAATGCCTAAGTGCACGTATTGTTATGTCTGATCCTCTTTGGATTTTAATATATCGTATTAATTAAATGTTTTCGTTGACACGAAAAATCGATGACAAGCCAAAGTCATATATATATAAGATAATAATATAAGAATTGAGGCGTTCTCAATAAATTTATTTAATTTATTAATTCGTTTGAACCGATCACTCAGATTACACGGTTCAACAGCTTGTAAGCCCCGAACGACGTTCACGGCACGTGTCAACTCCACTATGGAGCTTCTGTTTTTAACATCCTCAGCGGGGAGGCATTTCGATCCTATAATACAACGACTCTAGAGCGGCCAATTTCTTACCGGCGTTACCAACAATCGCGGCACGAGACGACAGACACAATTTACGTTCTCTTGAAAAAAAATTTAACGTATTCCAATACAATGCCTAGCACGATCCTCCGGTTAAAGATAAATGAATATTTACGATCGTTGATTGACTATCGAGCTACGTAAGATTTCAAGAATGTCGACACGACTTCATCCATAGCCGTCAAACTTTTCATTGAAACGTCAACCACTTCTCGTGCAAACGGAACGGCGTATCATGAAGTTCCGCGAATTCCATTTCATCCAGAAACTTATCGAATCCCGTTTCAATAATATATAACTCCTACGGTATATACCACTGAACCAAAGTCCCGGGTAAGTATACCAAACAGCAACTTGTATAGCAACGTAAGAAATTTTGTTTAACGATCCAGGTATAGAAAAAATTTGAGAGTAGTATGTATCTAGTTATACTGATATAATAATATACAGTACACGGATATACAGATGTATATCGTATACAACCAAGTAGTACTTGAGAAAGCAAACCTAGATCATACAGGGAGTTTACCTTGAGGATTCTGGATTGGTTCGCTATGTTGAGTCGGGAAGGGGTGGAAGCAGTCAGAGAGCAAGCAGCGGTTGCTGTGTTTGACGTTGATG
Source organism: Trachelus tabidus (assembly GCA_030142655.1). Lineage (NCBI taxonomy): Eukaryota > Metazoa > Arthropoda > Insecta > Hymenoptera > Cephidae > Trachelus > Trachelus tabidus. Next base: position 1,493,030 of record JARQTI010000415.1, on the reverse strand, counting down.
CTATGATAAGATGAAAGAGCTTCGAAGCTTATATCCGACCTATAGAGCTGAGAGTATTGTTGCACATGTCTAAGCATAAGACCGATACATGTTGATCTCAGCTGGCTATAACGATATTACCTTGAATATCTGGATTCGAATACGAACAAGTCAAGTATATACTCGTATGGGGAAATCCTGATTCTGGGTAACCTATAAGGTGTGTGCGATTAAGTATTGCGTGATAAAGGGTTGGGATCTCAAATCACGCGATAAAAGTCCGTAGGATAATTTCACCTAATTGCACATTTGGGAATTGGCTTTTGGCAACGATCCGTTTTTGTGTATTCTTTGGTTTTCATTTAACATGAAGTCCGAGTGGGGTTAGTTCGTTTATTTAAATTGTAGGTGCCGTTGGAAAAATGGAGCCTTCGCTGCTTGATCCCACAGCAGACACTAGCCTGCGGCTGACGAGCGACCGCGGAACGAACGCCAGCAACGAAAACTGAATCGCTGATTGCGGCTTCAAAATCAAACCGTGCCCATTGTCTATTAATTCGTTTGCCATTCAATTTTTCAATGTTCCAGCGAGTATCATGTAAAACGGTGAACCCGTACCGGAGTCAGGAACATGGCATGGAAAATTGTGATACTGCGTTACCTATTGGATCAAGGGCTGGTAAAAATCTCTCTGTACAATTTTTATTTGTAATATTTTTTTTCTCAAATTTACCCAACCATTCGTTTCGTGTGCGTTCTGGATATACAGTAACTCGTAACTGACTGTGACGTTTGGTCAGATAAAATTCATTCGTTATCGGCGCTACTTAAGCTCTGACGACGATTGGCCTATTAGCCGCTTCTCAAAGGTTTTTAAGGATCTTAAATCAGCCCCGTTCGTAGGAAGTAAGAGAGTAAAAGGGCCTTTACCATGGGAAAACATCGTGAGTATGGTGGGTACTATCTATCTTCTCATACGTCGCCAATCAGAAACACTCGTCGAGTGTGTCACTGGCACGCCACTAACCTACTGGGATTCTATGGATCGGTCGCGTGCCACAAAGTACTGTACAGATCAGCTTGTACTGTATGCCGTATCAGGGTACATGTATGCATTCAGCAAGAGCAAGCTATTAGATCCTACCAGTCATGTAAGTATATTGCTTGTAATGCCATGCAATTACGATAATCTCTTTCGATAGTCGTCGAAGCCGCAGGCTTTGAAACTTGGTTATGTATTCTGTAGGTAATGACATATATATACCATAAAACTATATTACATTTATTTATAGTGGTACTTGTCGAAGACATATACCCAGGGGGTACTAAGTTGCGATCCTTATTTTTTCGCATTCTTTGTACTCTTGGGGAATTATAATACTTATCCTAAAACCGGCCTTCGTTTGACTCGCTCTTTATTTATAAGCCTCCTTGCCAAGCCAATGCTTCAGCAGCCGGTAATTGCTGCTTGTACCGATGCCAGCCAAAAGTTACAATGCTCGAATTATTCAGCGTTTTATTGTGGAACGACAGTAAAAACTTTCCACGACATTAGACATCTTGTCTCTATATTAACAGCGTCCTACCTGCGAGCGGGGCAGGTTATGCAAATTCCATTCTGGGGATATCCTTCCTTGGCACTCGCTTCTGCATGGGTCTATGCGAAAACGACGCCCGGCGTCTGTGTCGTCGAGAGGTGGCGACGCGTTTTAATTACGATATTATGCGTAGGCTATTTATCCTCGAGCGAATGTTTATTTGTCGGCCCGGGAGAGAAACCGGAGCGACCCTTAATTGTTCAATCGAGCGAATCGGATAGAAATATTATTCTAATACAAAGGGGCTGCTTTCTACGGGGTATAATTAATGTAAAAACGTACTATAATTGCTGGTTAATACTATTCTACATCTGCTCTTTATTACTCTCGAAGGGGTCGCATTTAAACCAACCTGTAGTTCTGGATCCTCCAGGTACGACACTGACGCATAGGCAGTACCCAAACGGGATGCTGCGAATAAAATATATGACATCGCAAGAATAACACGACAGTCAAATTCATTCAAGAGTCTAGAGATGACATAAAATTTATTTAGGCCGAACAATTTTTTTTTACGAAATACCACTTTTCACTTATAATCCAAAAATATACTTATGTACCAACAAAAATGGTTTAGTCCATGAATAAAGTATATATAAATAGAAATGCTTTATGTCAACTTCGTAGGTAGAAAATATAGACCGTCGGATGTTCTATAAGAATCCGTAAATGTAACCACGTCTGAGGTGTAGGCGATCTACTATGACCTAGACTGTATATAGTATATAAGTATATAGACATAGCTAAAGACCAGAGGTATGCTGTGTTGTGCAAGTTGGTTCGTTCCATTTGAGTCAGGGTATCGAGGTGTCAATAGCAGCTGCTATGCTACACACAAGACCCCTGCCTACTGCACCCTCTTGTTGTATTCACTTCACTTCTTCACCCTTATCTACAGCTAGGACGTGGGTTCGAGGCTATATTCATATATACCTATGGGGATATGAGCGAGATCGTGCGAAATGCATTTTCAAACGTGAAACAATTTTTCAACCCTAATAAAAAGCAAGTATACGCAACATAACGGTATCGTATCCGGATTCTTGGTTACGATTAATCCAAAATAATTCAAAATGGATTAATCCCTGAGATTTGTATTTGCTAAGCAACTCACCGACGATAAAATACTCGTGCTCCGTTGCAAGCTTGGTGAAACACCCTGCTGTTTTTAAGCGTTGGTGACTAATTGGTGATGTCGTGGCCAGGCGTTGAGACCCACCCTCTACCACTTTCCCAGCCCTCCCGCACTCTCTCGTGGCTCCCTTTATTCCTCTTGTCCTCGCTCTCCCTCTTTCACCAGCTATTCCTCTCGTCATAGCTGCAACCCTCTTTCTCGTACCCTCCTTTATCACCGAGTTCTCGCTTCTCTCGGCACTGTTATTATTACTATATACACTCATACGTCCCAACCAGGTTGGCACGCGCGCCACGGAGATTGCTCCCTGTAGAGGCTGCTCCTGGTTGCCGAGACCGGGAGCCAACACTCCCTTCGTTAAAGGCGTTGGTTAACACTTGGCTATAATAATGTAATATACGGTACAGTCTCGACGGGCACGAGAACGCGCCCCGAGGATTAGTGGAGCAGGTGACGAACCGGAAATAAGTGTAGCGTTGATTTTGTCGCTTAACGTTACCAGCTTCAACGCCGGATGTATCGTAGCTTATCTTGAGATAGCTGTGAGATTAAATATTTTTAAGTAAAAATATTTTATACCGAAAGCATGTTTTTTTCCCAAAATTTTAAATAGTCCGAGGTACGAAAATGATTTTTTGCAAATGATATACTTTATCTGAGATCTTTTAGAAATTCATGGACCCGTTGCATAAATGCCTATTTTCGGAGCGATTATATATTAGTATAAAAAATATCTGGTCAATTGATATGACATTACTCAAAGTACCGTTACGTTGGAAAGGGCTACCACTGTGCGGGGCTGACACGGTCCACGTGTATAGGTAACCTAATAATGGGCGGGAGTGTAGGTCCCCGTCAATGAAAATGACTGCAGCCAGTCTACCAGGTTTTACCCTATTCCGATAATAAAAGAAAAAAGCGAAAAAACTTGTAATATGTAAAAAAAACTATATTCGTGTATAACGCTTCGTCACGAAATCCCGGCCTTTTTCCACGTTTTTGGAAACGGCCGAATTATACCGCCCACTTGGCACTTTTTTTCTCTCATCTCGGCAAACTTTTTGATACTTTTCAATGGAATATCGCACGGCTATTAACGTCCACGATTCTTTGTTCGGCGAACCTCGTGTCATCAGTCATTTCTTTATTCTTACGACAATAATAGAATAACATAATAGGGCAATAGGCTTGCTGCCGATCTCTGACACGAAATCGAGAATTTTATTATGATATATTACCTGTCATTACAGATGTAACACTTGGAACCCTAATTTCGTATTAGGCACGACGTGCATCGCATCTTGCGACATTTTTCATTGCATTTTCCAGAACACCTATAAGTATATTAATAAAGTCTAATAAATAAAATGTTATAAATTTGCATATAGATGCACCGAAGTCATGAAATTAATGTTGAGATAGATTTACAAAATGGTTAGAGAATTCTTCCAAAAATTTTTCACTGCTTCTCATAGCATTGTATATGAGTAAAAAATAAAAGTCGAAACACAAAACGATATTAGCATTCGTATCCCAAATTACGATTATGTCGATGGGTCCCATCGACTAATTCATGGGTCTCATAAAAGCCAACGGGCACGTTAAATATAATCCCCGTAGCGTCTAACCGCGTTTTAGCTGTAGGCGTCGGGGTTACTAAAAGGCACACTCCGTTGTTTGACCAAGCTGAGCAAATATAAACGAACATCGTGTATCCGTATAACAGAGTATAGAATTCGTATCGGGTCCAGGGTTGCTGTTGGCAAACATTTTAACAGGATTAGTGAACACTTACGGGGGCTAATCTATCCAAATAGACCAAATAGCTGTATGGGAAACCGCAAACTTTAAGTAGTCTGTCATAGAGTTGTTCCTTCGATGATTTAGAAACTGGAAACCCTGTAACGCAAAACAACGCTGTACTGTTCATATTGAAATGTGGCTTTTATAAAAAATTTACAGATTGCTATAATTTCACTCGTCACCCATATCAGAAGAAAATTATAATATTATTTTATGTATTATTTTCTTTTTCCTCGTAAGTATATTTCACAAGGTAGAATTTTTCATTGCTAAAAATCAGTCTCCCGTTACCACGTGTAAATATTACACATACGAAACATCAGACTGGCCCTTCTCGTGTTTGACTTCTTTTTTTCATGTGCCGTTCGCTTACACCCAGCATTCATTATGCATTCAAAATATTATCTTTACATATGGCTACTGCGTACACGTATAGCAAGGGGTTGGCTCTGGTGGATATTTACTTAGAATTGCAATGCAAGTCGAGACGACAAAAAGCTGTGCTACAATTAAATAACGATCGAAGCGTAGCACGTGTGAAATAAAAAAAAATTAACCACACAATTAATTCTTTTGCCCTTTCATTTATTTCCGTGCTACCTAAAATTTAACGATATCGCACGACTCTTGGTTAATAATAACAGGAAAAGGTTGAATCCGCCTAACCTAACCTATAGGGTTAAAAAAAGGCTATAACTCTCGATGAATATAATATCCACTAATGGTATATTACACTGGCAACTCTCTCGACGGTTCCCTCGAAAATCTGTGCGTGCCCGCTGCACTCGCAGAAGCTATTAATCACGAGCATAAGCAAGCGACTAATTGTTGGCTTTGGGAAAAAGAGATATGGGGTCGTAGGGTGAGGACTGAGAGAGTCATGTCCCATTATTGCAAGTACGCACCCCCTTAAACTTACCCTTAGCTATGTGACGCAATCGGAATCACGCTGTGAAATTGTCGATGTAGCGATCGCCCGAAGGGATGTGACTTGTCGATTTTTAAGATCGTTTGTTATGTCCCGTCGATCGTCAACGATCACGTATAACGGGATTGAGTTCATCGACATGGGAAAACCGGAAGGAATTTTCATCGTAGAGAATACCCTTGAAAAACAAAATTTTTTTATCTCATTGTCATCGGTCACTCACTTATACTTTTGTATACGCTTGAAAAGCCCAGAGGAATGATCGACCTGTAAAAATTGCATAGAACGTGTCAATCTCTTAATTTTATGCCTACCCGAAGATGCGAGTAGCTTACCAGAGCCTTATACGTAATATCTTGAGGAATTCCCATAAAATTGTCCAATTATCCCGTCACAGTGAGCGACAATGGAAGAGGGTATCGTCGACGCGAGGACAATAAGAGCTTCTGCTGTAAAATGGTATAAAGGCGTTCGCGTAAAGCAGTTAGCATCGGACGCTTCTCCATGATCCATCATCGCACGCTTAGTTCGTTTCATCATGGGAGACACGAGAGGCCGTACGAATGATCCGTCATCCGGTTTCCGTGATGCGTTGCGTCACGTCCGGTTTTTCACGGAATTAAATCGTGCGGAGGTGCGATCCTTGCCTGCCGAAAATTTCACATCGCAGTATAGATCGTTAGCAGTGAAAGGCGTGAAAGGCTTTGAATTGAGAGTGCGTCGAAATGGTACTTTAATGGCGGCCTTCTCTTCGTCACCGTATGCAAAACAATATGGTAGGCAACAGCGTGCGCAAGCCATGCTCCCGTTATACGCTAGATCTATTTATCATTAAATCAACCGGAAATCCCTGAGTTTTCTTGCGAAAGGGAACAACGTACCGTGGATGCTAATGATCCCAATTCGTTCTACGCTGGTTGCTTTGCTTAGCGGTAGGACCAATTTTTCAGAATCCGTTGTGAGTATCTTGGCGAACTGAATTGCAGCTGGTTGGGCATGCGCCCAAGGACTTTTAGGTCGGAGGAAGAAATGTGTGGAAATGGAAAACGTCGTTTGACCATTGTATCCATAGTTCGGTGAAGAAATCTTGTACGGGTTGCACAAAGCGAAAATGTGGTTTGAAAATTCGTTCGTGGAGATGAGACAATTGTGCAATGTCAAATGTTAAAAATAGACACCGTAATGTAACCTCTACCCTCGTATGCTCAATGAACGTTACGCTCGAAGCACCGGTTTCGTCCTTCCTCGATTCAGATAATGGGGCATTACTCCCACCCCACGTCTGTCCCCTGGCAGTGAAGTTCGCGCTTAATATTATTAAATTAGAGGACAATGGCGAGCCGTGGCACGCGGCGTTTAAGCGATTTTAATAACATTTCACGGGGCTTTTTTTAATAATATGATAATAAAGCGAAATGAAAGAAAATGCTCAAGGGATTATCGTTCGGTCACGCGCCTCTGTTTGACTCCCTGCCACTGACTTCACCCCATTCTAGACGTTACCGATGCCCCCCGCGAGATGGTGGAAGTTCTCCTTCAGTTTCCTTTTAATATTCGATCAAATAAGTTCGAATCCATCGAACCAAGCTTAATTTCAACTCGAGGCAATGCACTTTCGATTTTGAATGAAGCTTTGGAGAAGTCTAAGATTTCTTTGTTATTGCTCTTTTTTAATTATATCTAGTCCTAACTGTAGAGTACAATTCTGTATGGAAGATAGAAAAATTTCTTTATTTTTTTAAATATCAGATTCACTCAGCCATTTCATATTTTTTTAATGATTCCCGCCAAATTCTGTTTCCATATCTTTTCCCATTGACGGTCTCGCAAGCCTTCGAATATAAAAGGAGTAACGCGGAGAACACGGTAACTATTATGGGTTAGAGAATGGGGATATTTTACGCTCGGTAAAGCACGTTCCATGGTGAGCCCACCCTAACGTCACAATAGACAGGGGTTGCTCTGGGTGTCAACTAGTTTTGTTCGTTCGGGTGGTCTGGAAGCTTCTCTATTTTTTTCGAGTAGGGTTTATTTGACTGTAAAGAGTTACCTCCGGGTGGGATCCAAAGATCATATAGTATTTGCTTTAAATCCTGGGAAGCCTCTTCGAGTCTTAAGAGAAGAACAGACACGTATGTGTATATAGCGAACGGCGAATGGATTGGTGAAAAAAAAAAGAAATGGTAAAATCAGTCATTCTTATTCCATTGTTGAAGTTCCACGAGCGCGTTTCTTTTACGATTGGTTCGGTTTTAACAAAAATCTGAACACGTGGAGCAGAGAGAAAATAAAATAAAATGGCCGACAGAAGGAAGGATCATTGTCATCAATGTCCCTCGTGTACCCAGCGAGGTGCCACTCGAATAAGAGAAGATAGCTAAATGTATTAATCTCATGTCGGGTTGAATGTATTTTTCAAAATTTCAACCCGTCGTGCTATAATGCTCCAATAGTTAATGCAGAACCATTAGTCAAACGTCGAGGTTCGTGCACACGAAAGAGAAATTTCGATTTTAAATCGCTACATTTATCATGCAAGCAGGCGCATATGACACCATTCTGATTTTATTTTATTTCTCTCGCAACCCTTTTTCACAACGGTGCGACGTACCGGCTCGTACCACGGACTGCGACTGCCTATACAGCCTATGGAAAAATTTCACAGTACGCGGCAATTTCAATTTGTACCTGTATAAACGTAGTTACGTATCGCGCACGTGGCGTCAACATTTCCTCTGGAGCATTGCGATAGCTTGAAATACAATTTTCCACCAATATTGTAAATCAGCTCACAACTTCCTGTTACAGGTATCCGGTAGGTGATGCACAATGAAAACTAAATAATAGTCACATGTATCTGTATAGATACAGAAAGAACAATTCCTAAAGACCCCACGTACCCACATATATTATCGAGAGCCGCGCCTATACCTAATCTAAAACCCATACCTGTCCAATGAACTACGTTACCATTCATCTATCCTCGTAAACACGCTATCAGAAAATAATAAAAACGCCAAGAGAAATAGGCTGCGTTTGGTGCCTATGCGACCAAGCCGCTCGTAAATTTCGGTCTTCGCTTTAGCCGGCTATTTATTTCTCCTTTGACTTATCGATCGTATTACCTGATTTTCGGAAGCTGTACCTACTCACGGCTGTTTCTCGATCGGTACCTACCTATTTCCCGTCAAGCCTATACATAAAACCGTATACCTAATATACAATAGGTAGACCTCCGATCAAGCGATCGAACCTACGTGCTTTAAGCAAACAGGCGCTTTGATCGCACTTTCTCTAACAATTACTATATCAGTGCACGAGTTAATTAATATTCCATTAATTAATTACGCCTGTCACTTTAGTATGGTATACGAAACTACAGACTCCTTTATCCTGTTACGCGACTTCTCATCCTGCTATAACACCATATAATTACTATAATCGATAAAAGCAGACGTCCTTGATTTTCATAAAGGATTCTGTTTACCGATATCCTTGTGATTGTCCGAAACCAGATACTCCCATTCGTCACGACTCCTTTTCCACGTCAAAAGATCATTCTTGCTTGGTTGAACAACCGCAATATATTTTCAGACTTCCTGCAGTCATCTTGCTCCATTTAAAGCGGCCACGTACACGCCTAACGTACGTACACAAAGAGAAAAGTGTTTAACAGCCGTAACTATCCCTTGGGATAGTTCAAGCCCAAGGCCCACCTCTGACTAACCCCAAATCTTACAAGTGGCACAGGGGTTCTGAAGCAGCCACTGTGTATACTCTGATTTATTTATCGAATCATAAATTACCCAAGTAACAATGCGACGAAACGCACAACGTATGTATCGCCAGTGCATAGAACGAGGGACTGCCAAAACGTACGCATGTTTGCCTTGCGTGCTCGACCGGAAACACGATTTATGCGATGCAAATTAAATGTGCTCCACATACAGGGTGATCCGTGTACCCTGCCGAAACGATTGTTTCCCAAAATTGTTTAAATCATTTTATTTTTCACCCAAGACATGCTGACGTTTGATACGATAAAACGTATATAATTTCGTTTTGATTTGAGTGTGTGTAAATTTGTGAATATATATATATATATATACATATGCTGGAAAAAATATTACGTGACGATTTATTGATTAATACGACTTTTCGTGAGGATTTAAAAATACAATCGTTTGCGGTGTACGTATGTTGTGTCTTCCTATGGGATATGAGAAATTATATATTACACGATTAGCCTCGTCAATCTGCATTAAATACTTACTGATTTGACAAGCCTCATCCGAGCTGGGGACACTGCATAGATTTCCAAGCGTGTGGACCCCTTTTTATCGCACTGTTCAATGGACTGCTGTACGGACAGGGTACTGGGCTTTTCAGTCGACGATTCTTCACGGTGTCGTCTAAATGTCCGTGGATTAGGTATAGGGTGGGACAGACTGATCCGCAGATGCGGCTCGTTAGGCATTGTGAAATATGAAATTAAAGAAGTAGAGAATCACGCGATACAATTTAAAAGGCATTACAGTTGAGATATTATTATGAAAAATAATGTACGGCTGTCTCTTTCTATCCCTTGAGAATGAACGTATGCAGTTTGGAAAAAATCTATCACATTCCTATGATACCTGCGGGGTGGTGCGAGATACCTGCTGCTCCAGAAAAATGGCTGATACATAGTGGGCTATTAATATCCTTCCATTTAACACTATGCCGATGGGTATTTCTCGTACCTAAACGTGTTGTGACAGTATTCAGGGGTGTTTTGGGGTCTGCCATTTGTCCTGTGGACGCCCCTTTAGTCGTATCGACGGTCCTAACTGAAAGTCGTTGCTGGAGACAAATCAGTACTATTAATACAAAGAAGCTGGAGAGGTTGACAAGTTTTTCTCATGATTCAGTAATTCTGCTTGGTGAGATCGGATAAATTCAAAATGGAAAATCAAAGCGTAAAATAGTGTTGAACGAGGGATCGTAGGATAGTCCTGGAGAGTAGGGAGACATTGGAATTGAAAAATGGAGCCTTGGGCTGCTGTCGCTCACAGTGACGTCCGAATGACAGCCAATGTAACGCGCAAATCACTAAAGTAATTGGTTTTCATACCGTTTAACCTGGTATCCTAATAAAACAACGCGGAGGTGCGTCGCCGCTGAAAAATATTGAAAACGCGACCGACCGATGATGCAAAGTGAATAAACTGGCAAGACAGTTCATAAAAATAATATCGAGATAGTATGGAAGCAAAAATTCTTCAAGTAGGAACGAGCGATTCTTGTTGAACGTGAAAAGAGCCGAGATTATTCGCTGCCAGGATTGTGAAGCGAAGCCAGCGGCGAGCAGCGCGCAGCAAGAACGAGCGAGTAACTCGCAAAGGAGAGACGGAAAGAGGGACTCCGGAGAGAACAGATTTATATTTGAAATTAGATTAAGCTTCTGCGCTTGAAAGCTATATAAACGCCCCAGCCCTCCGTTGCGCCCGCGCCGGAACGTTCCGCAATCCACCAGGGACAGACTCAATAAACCAACCACTCGCTCGCTCTTTCTTTCACCATCCCTCTTCCGGTTTACGCTCTGCACGTTCAGCCAGCTTCCTCTTTCCATGTTTAGGATGCTCTCGTTTTTCGCGGATCCTCTCTTCTTTTCTTTGCGAATCTCCGGCGGCTGGTATGCAGGTAGGGGCATATTTCTATGTACGCATTTTGCGAAAGGGCCATCGATAAAGGCAGATTTTTCACAGGTAAATTGTGAAGCTCTGAATTGTTGGACAGTATGAAAAGACGTGACGTAACCAGAGAATAATTCCGCATTCGCGTAATGATATTCGTCCTGTGAAATAGAACGGAAATTATACTTTGTACTTTATTGTATTGCTATATCAGATATTAAAACGTAGTACGTAAAAGAGCGTGAAAATAGTATAGGAATGAAAATGAATAAAAAATAATGAGGATCCTGTTTCTTCTTTGACTTCACATGGGAGTTTGCAAGACACCAGCGCCAGCACCGTATCCGTAGCCTTGTGGTCCGAAATTTCTGACGTAACACTCTAAAAAATATACAATCAATATTTTACTAGGTAATATTGAGCAGAAAAGGGCATTGGTACTAACGTTTACAGTATATCTCGCCACAGTTTTCCTGGTACGTCAGTGACTCCAATGGCTTACGGCAGCAGAAGCAACTGAAGCAAATGTTGTGGTAGGGAGTACCAGAAGCAATCTGGAAAATCAAAAAATTGACCCACGTCCGCTTCCTGAGTCTACTGCTCTGTCCTTGTTTACCTGCATTTCCGCTTGATAGACTTTTCGTCCACAGCGTTGGCAGTCGAGTCCGCCTCCTAGGCATTCGCAACCAGAAGGAAGTCTCGGTTGGCAACATAAATTATCGTCCTGAGGACTGCAACATCCACCACCCCTGGATGTCCTACCAGGACTCTTCGACCTGGACACACAGATAAAATCATATTTAAAGCACGGGACACGTCTCGAGGTTGTCTTACCGGCAGCACAAACTACTTCCTCCGCTTGACCCTGACATGCTAGAAGGGGTACCCATGATACGGGGACTTCTGCAGCAGGGTGGCTGCGGTGGACAAGCTCGAGGTGGCAAACAGGGTGAACCATAAGATCGACCAGCTGTAGGTTGACATGGTGGCACAGAACATGATTTCAAAGGCATGCAGGGACGTCCGTTCTTGCCACAACCACCACGACAACCTCCACCGCAGCATCCTCCTCCACCACAACCCTGAAGTTCTCTGGTGCAAGGAGGATTGCATCTTGGTGGCTTTATGCAAAGAGGACGACAGCCTAATGGAGGACAGCACCCTTGTCTTCCTCCACATGGTGGAGAACAACCAGCGGCTGTGCACGATGATGAGCCACTCTGATAACAAGGCTCAGGATCGCGAGGTGGACATGTTTCGTATCCTGTCATTCGCCTACCACTCCCAGCAGAGGCGCAGGTACCTTCCGTATCGCAAAAATTATCTGAGAAGGATTTTCCGATTCTTCCAGAACAACCACATCCGCCGCCGTTGCCTCCACTGCCACATCCGCCACTTCCTGTCAAAGGGATTCTGCTGCTACCGCTTCCACAGGATCCACCGCCACATCCTCCTCGTAGTCTGTCATCATTCTCATTGATGTTCTCTGATTGATTTAGGTCAACTAAATTATCCGTATATGAAGAACCTCCTGGATTTATCTGTTCGTTGTCTGGTAAACTGGCTGCGCCATTGATTAGTCCATTATCATTCTCCATTCTTGAGTATTGGCCAGGCTGCAGAGAATCAGAATAATCGTCGACAGGGATGTCGTTGCAGAAGGAGACTCTTCTCTTTGGCAGTAAATCATAAGAGGGAGGAAGCGGCGGATACGATGATTTTCTTCGCGATGGAATAATATCGGAATCGATTTTACATTTGTGTAATTGAGATTTTCTATTCTTCGATTGGTAGACAGTGATAATCGTTCCGTCCTATTTTTCCTCAATATTGGAAGTACCTAGGTTACCAATCACTTTAGCTAGAAATGATTAATAGATCTAATGCAGGAGTTCATCCACTTATTCCAATCGATTTAGTGTCACTGCTTGATTGATCATAATCGCTATCATGTTAGTAACTATTTCATTAAATCATATTTCAAAGCCAGTAAGAATAAGAAATAATATAATATCAATAATATACTCTACCTCAATGGAGACGATGATCTAATGGAATCAGATCCTGAATAACAATCACTAGTCTTTTTCCGTTGATGCTGACGTTGCTGACAACACTGCTGATTTACTTGACTCCGATGATAATGCGAATTACGTTGATTCTCTCGCTGATGTTTTTTAACTTGTTGCTGATGTAAGTGTTGATGTTGTTGCAGCTGCTGTATAACAGTTCTACAAGGACTTCCTGGTCTCCTCAGTACCGAGCACTTATTAGGATTGCTACTGCTACCACTTTTCTTATCAGTAAACTTATTACTGTTATCAGTATTTCGAAACTTCGAAATTATTCCACAGGTAGGTGTACTCGATGGACGAGCTGAGTACGACCGCGCACAAGGTTGATAGCCAAAAGTGCTAAAAAAAAAAGAATATGTAATCTAAATAATCAATTTATATTATAAACTCTAACACATTGTGCAGAAATCAAATTAGTTTTCCAAAGCAACAATAATAATTATATAAAATTTATAATACCTTTGTGAGGCTGAATGCTGGCGATTGTACCAAGTCGTGACAGCAGCCGGACTTGATGAGGGGTTACAGAGTGTAACAGAACTTATAATTCCCAGATTAGAGCAATCGCTCTCCGAACAACGCTCCGTTGTCAGATGACAATTGACATCCTCGTCTTCCCCACCACCTCCACGAAGTCGTTCCTCTTCCAATTGAGAATTTTTTGTAATTCCCGAAGGAGTGTCAGGAGCGTTCTCCGTACAGCAACAGCAACAATCGGATATTGAATCAGAAATAGAATTCGTTTCTGCAGGAGTTACTCCGGTGTTCTTTAACAGGTCTGAACAGTCCGTAGAAGGTGATGAAGGTTTAATACTCTGTGTAAATAACCTGGTGCAACAATTTCGGCAAAACAATTCGCCACAATGCGTCGACACAGTGCAGCTATCCAAGAGTTTTCGACAGTTACCTGAAATAAGGATAATGTAGTTCAGTATCGCCGCACATTACTCTCACATGTAATTCATAACGTAGGTATAATAAAACTTAGTATATCACTAACGACAAGAGAAGCAGAAAGTGTGCCAGACTTTTCCAAGGGCTCGTTTCTCTTCGGCGAAGTAAACCTCGCGAAGGCAACGTGGGCAAACCCCTGGCATTTATTACACGTAATGTCTGTTATTATGTTACTCGTGAGCAAAGCAGTAACAAACCTCTTTGTAATGTAATCTTATATTTCTGTAAGTAACGAATTCAGTTGTAAACTCATGGTGTTATGATGAAAGAACAATTTAAATAATAGTATCAGTCTTCATATAGAATTTACCAATTCTGTAAGAAAGTCTGGTGGAGCTGGATATCATCCCCTATGATTTCTGTCAACGTGCTTGAAGTTGAATTTTTTTTTCAACGAGACTGTTCTCTCGAATAATTTTAAAAAACATGCTTTGATCTTGGACTTCCGTTTTTCAGGTTATACAAAATGTTGATGTGACGTATGCGAATTTAATAACGACTTACAACACCCGGATCGCTATGACGACATTTCACACGAAGTCAGGGTACTTATATGGATTTAAAATGATCAAATGTAGCAACTGCGAACGTTAAAACAAAGCACGGCGTATTGGTGTAAATAATTTATAGTAGAATCGTATTCTGAGATGGCTTGGAGAATTGTTGGGAGTCAATTCAAAATTTTACGTCGACTTGAGTATAGGTGCAATTAATGTGATTTGAACTTTTCTATGAGTATCTGAGAAAATAGTAGCGATACTAATTAAACTATCTGTATTATATATATACTTATCGAGGTCTAAAATACTGTGTAATTTTAGGACAATACTTTCATTGTATCTGATTATGTTGATGCTACGATACACATTTACATTCAGTGTTTTTTACTATCCTTTTTATTTCTCTCATTTATCCTTAGCAAGCTGTTAATCACTTTTACTGCTATAGAACTTTTGTCTGACAATTGCAGATTTGACGATTTCAAGTAAGTACTTTAGATAGCGAGGGTTAATTGACGACATTGATTAAATAATGTTATTGCATTGTTGAGATTGCATTATTAATATATAGAATAGAGAATAACGGAAAATTGTAGGTGGCTGTGTGGACAGATTAAAGTTTTCCATTAGCCATAAACGGCAGCCATTAATTTAACGGCTACAAAGCGAAAAGAAAATCTTTAAAAGTACATTCTGAATAAGAAAAATGAGAAGACTTCTGCGAAAAGTGCGAAAGAAAAATGAAATAGAAGGGAAATCGAACTGACTGAAAAGTCTGGTGTATAACGTGAATCTTGCAGTTGAGTTGCCCTTGGGGCTTATAACCTTTAAGTATCCTGCTGAAACAGTAAGATTATATGTATTCTTATTCCTTTCTTTAAATACCTATTAGGACAATAGCAAATTTTATGTAACATTTTTCATAATGTTCCGTATCGAATATATGGATATATATAATTAGTAAAAACAGTGTATTTTTGTGGAATACATGCTAATTATTATTATAATGAACACAATTACTTACACTTCTGTATCCAACCCACTAATTTGAGTATTAAATTGTTAGAAATTATGCTGATAAGAAACTCTTATCAAAGTGCGGTACAGTATACAAACTATTGCTCTTACCGTCTGTATGTACACAAAGCTCATCATATAACTGCAGTCGGTAACCATTATTGAATTACAGACAGAAATAATGACGTAACATAGTAAAAAAAATGATATAATGTTGGCGTACCAGCATCGGGAAATAAAATTACATATAATATTTTATCATTTCAGCGTAATTAAATGAGTTGTACAAGATGAAGTAGACGTCAAGAATTAATAAAAAATATAAGAATTTTTTAAACTCATATGACTGTATGACATTGTGATTAGTTTTAGGAATCGCGTAAAGCTCTGGACTTGTACGGAGAACTATTGAAAACGATAGCGTTTCAGTCCTCGATATTCTACACATGGTACAGAAATACTAATCATTTCGCAAGAGTTTATGATAACTTGCAAATAGTCAGTGCGCAAGTAGTGATACCGTATGTCAGACGACAATTTTAAGATTCGTGCATGCGTGCAGCCGTGCATCTGCACACTCGGGACTTTGAACAAACGTCAGGTGACAGCATAAGTTAGCTTCACGATCAGAAGGAGGTTAAGCTGGAAGTTGCTGGAGATGGCAGCGATCAAAGGCCTGGGAAGAAACATTCCTTACTTGCGACAACAATTCGCAGCGTTTCTAGGAACTACTAGCACCAGTGTCAAGTTCATCTGCGTTGTGGTTCTCTTCTCGTATTGCTTATCTTTTTCCGAACAGGCAGTGCAAACTTTGAGCGTAACACCAGGTTATTTGTTACCTTCGGATTTCTGGATATGGACCGCTTTCACATTCTGCTTCCTGGAGATACATTTTTGGGAAGTATGCGTGGACATCATCACGGTCGGTCTTTGTGGCAAACTGATAGAGCCCCTATGGGGTGCTATGGAAATGATGACTTTCTTTGCTATCGTCAACATTGGTGTTGCTGTACAATCAACCCTGTTCTACCTATTTTTCTATATGTGCACTGATGATCCAAGTTTCCTTTTCCAAAGGCACATTCATGGATTAACTGGCTACATTGCAGGTATTGTGTTACCAGTTCAGCAGCAATGAGATAACACAATATGACTGTGTTATTGATAGTACTTAGATGTATTGAAAATAGCTTTCCTAATTTTTAATTTCAGGAGTCAGTGTGGCTGTGAAACAGATAATGCCAGATCATATTTTAATTAAGACACCGATAGGAAAATTCAAAAATAGAAACATTCCTTTAATGGTATGGTTTGTGAGCTTGTTATTGTGGCTTCTTGGACTGTTAGAGGATACCCATCCAACAATGTTTCTGAGTGGCTTACTGATCTCTTGGGTTTACTTACGATTTTATCAGAGACATAACAATGGCACTAGAGGAGATATGGCTGATAATTTTACATTTGCAAGGTAAAGACTTTGCTTTCGATGTATTGAATTTAAATCCTTTCCAAATATCAAGCAATTCTTTTTTTCAGCTTCTTTCCAAATGTTTTACAACCACCAATAGCAGTAGTCAGTAATACCGTACATGGATTTCTTGTACGAATTGGTGTTTGTAGGAAGGTTGTGCGAAGGTTTGACATGTCCAATGCACCACCAGGACTTGTCATTAATTTACCAGGGATTGACCCACATGACAGTGAAAGGCGCAGGTAAGTTTCTTACTTTTTTTTTTAAAATAAAGGATGTAGGCCATAATTGTATGTCGCTACTGCTTGAGGTTCCTATAGCATAACGGAACAAAACAAAACAAAACTCTCCCAGACTGGAATTAAATATTAATTTCGATAATATATGGACCATGTTCAATTTTTTTTTTAATGTGTACCAATAAGTTTATATTGGTTGAATAATAGTGTGTTTTTTTTCACTTGCAGGCAAATAGCATTGAAAGCTTTAAGTGAGAGATTGAGTAAGGACCATTCAAAGCCATGGCAATCAGATAGGAGTAAGAAACATTCTCCTGTTCCACCTGCTGTCTCTATACCAATTCCTGAATCCACTAGACCAAAACCTTTGGCATCACCACTTATACCGCAGACTAGTGTTAATATCCACAATCAACCCTCTACTAGCACGTGATTATTTGAAATTAACTTATTACAATTGATTTATGTAGCAAAACATTTTTAGGAGCTCCTAAAGAAAATGTTGCTACAGAGACGAATTTTAGTACGGCAATCTTCGATAAGACGACTGAATTTTAAGATTTTGTGTATTTTTATAAATATACCGTTCCTTAGATATCTTGTGGTACCGATACATTCTTAATCCTCAAAAAGGTAATTTTAGATAATCGACCCATAAGTCTGAATTGTATTAAGGATTCAATATAATCAGACACACTCTATCATACCTTCTTCGTAATATGTTAAGTAAAAGGCTTTCTTTCACGGTAATAGAAAAAAAAAAGAAATGTTCATTATAATTCAAAAGAGACAACATAAGTTCTACAATCTTCTGTTGTGATAATTATGCATTTAATGTTCGAGCTATTAATGTGGGAATAACCCAGATAATATGTACATTAAAAGATTTTCTAAAATTAGTATTAAAAAGCGATTAAGTTCTCTTAGTGTCACCTCTGTACCTGAATCTATAGTGAGTGTATCTATCTTTTGTTTCTACAAATTCTTATATCATTTTCTACAGTTATTGACAAACCAAAAGATTTATAATTTTTATTTATGAAAATACACAAAATTCTTTATCGAGTACGATGCCATACTTTTACCGATATATAACATTATCTTTAGGAGTTTCTTAACTATATTGAAAAATATTAAAATGGGATACGAAATTTATAAACAAATTGTATTCTGATATTATGAGAGAATGTTCCGTCTTTCGTTACAGTCAGAGATAGTGGGTCAGTGTATAGTGCTGTAAATGAAAATGATGTATCACTTTGCCTTCGTGTGATGTTATTAAGGCATAAAAAGGGATGTAAAAGAATTTAATTATTGTCATTAAAATTGAGAAATATTTAGAAAAAGTCATCGGAATTTAATATCGGCCTGTTGTGGAATTGGAACGATATGATATTTAAGAAAAATTAATTTAAAAAATATGAGCATTTACACGATGACTCAAGAAAAATACTTTTGCTATCACACGTTGGAGCAAATATAATTTGCACACAAATTAGAACATTACCCGTACGAAGTACACGGATATATTGAAATAAGATACTTTAATATAAAATAAGACTTTTTCAATATTCGTAACTCATTCGCATGCTTTTTATGTATACGCATTGAATATTCATGTTTCCATATATTTTTTTAACCACCATTCTCTTTTTATTACATTACTACTTTCACGGCTTGCGAATAGGATTATTTGACTTTGTCTTCCTATAGCTTTAAAGTTTCAAGATACCAGACGACAGTTTCGACTTGTTAATATTTTGGAGCATATCAAAATTGTGTATATGCTTAAAACTCTATTGTCACTATCAAAGTTACTCTATTTCATTATATTTTTATAATTAGTGTAGTTATGATCACATTACTGAAGTAATCTTTATCATTGAGGACAAATACGATTAATTAATGAGTGTATAACTTACCTGAAATGAAATATTATATATTTTAAGCAACAAAATAAGCTTTGTAAAAATAATTATCTGTCGAGAAATTATTCAAAGATGCCAATCATTGTATACATTCAGGTGATTATAATTACTTTTCGTAGTTGATTATATTAATCATCGCGTGCGAATGAGTTATAAATATAACTAATTGTAAGTATGATGCAAAATGCGAAGGGAACAAGATACTAGAAAATGGGATACGACATCTATGTGTGATGGATTTCAAATTAAAAACTATTTTTATGTATAGTATGAAGTGGTTCTTAAAATATTAAAATGTTTAAGGCGAGACATCTTGGCCTGGTACTTAAACAACGCTTTTGTAATTTATGAATTTATTTGTATCAATGGAAAATCCTTAGTCAATTAGTAGTCTGTTAACGGCGTAAGAAATGGAAAAGCGTTGCAAAGTGTAAGGCTAAGATAAAGTGTGTGAATAAGTGGACATTCATTAGATATACACACAGAATTTAATATAGTCGTAATAATTATATTTAAATATTAAATATACTTGATTTTGTACATACATTATATCCGATCAATCTGTATAATACTAAAATTTTCTTGATAAAGTTATTTAATCCTTAATTTTTAACGTCACATAAAGTAAGACGAAAATAGAAAAATGAGTAATTATGTGGTGTTTTGCAAAATATACTGTTTGTATAAATTTCTTTGATGTTAATAAATTTACATGTAAGTTTTACTAAAAAAAAAACATCAAAAAGGTAAAATCGGACAATATCATAAGTTAAAACATATGTCCATACATCATCCATCGACAGGCAGTAAATCGGTATACAGGTATGAGTAAAAAAAAATTCTATTTATTGCTGTACAAGCATTATGAAACTTCAGCTAGAATCGCACCATACTGTCTCTCATTAGCTATATAAAATATATCAGAGCCAGTTTTCTGTACTTGTTAAGACATCAAGTATACAACACTTTAAGAGCTGATATTAAAAGCAGCCTAAATAAGTGTTATCAGTGTCCAAATATTGGCTATCGACGAGTAAGGAATTCATCACGATGCGTGAGAGCAAATCCATTCGAGCAGTAGTATTAGCTCCTATCTGTAAAATTGTTGTTGATGTTGAGTCCATTGGGGCTGTGGAGGGGGTGGTTGTTGTTGAGAAAGTGGACCATATTGTGAGTCTTGCATATAAGCAGCTGGGGATGGTCTAATGGCAGATGGAGCAGATGAGACATATTGTTGTTGAGGTGGAGGTGGCACGTACGTCACTTGAGGAGGATGTTGAGGTTGAGAATAATATTGCTGGGTTTGCGAAACTGGTGGAGGAACATTATAACCACCGTAATTGACTTGCGGTAAAGGAGGCTGATAGTAATGATGACTTTGTTGAGTGTGAAGATCATGAGTATTCACAGTATTGTCTTGTATAGGTACAGTGATAAGATTCGTTCTCATAGGAGGATTTGTTGGGGGTGGAGGCGCTGAACTTTGTGGATAATTTTGCATGGGAATTATTTGTTGTGTTCTGTGTTGCTGCCTGTGTTCTACAGGCTGCTGGGTCACCATTGAATTTACACGTGGATCATTTCCCATTATTGGCTGCACCATATGCCCAGGCACTTGTTTCATTCGGCTGCTCTGCATCGATACTGATGGTACTTTTGCCAATTGGGACTCTAGTTCAGGTTTTGAATGAACGTATGGCGGTGGATCCACCTGCATTCCTTGAACAGGTGGTGGTGGTGCTGATATATGACGGTGATTAATATGCGCCTATATATTGGAAATTGTTCTATTTTAAACCGCATCCTATTTATGATGATTATTTTTACAGAAGTACATAAAATGTTATATAATGCACCTGTAAGTCTCGTTGACTGAGATATGTTCTTCTGCATCCTGCATTACCATAGCGGGTTCCTCCATGAGTGCACATAAATACCGTGCCTAATCCTGTCTGTTCAACTCGAGATACTTTTTCCATACAACGTGGACACACTTTGTCTTCTCTTTTGGCACATGATAAGCAAAACACATGCTTACAAGGAATCTGTAATGTTTTAATGCAGTGGAAATTAAGAAAGGCAGTCTTACAATTACTGTTAATAGCTACATACCATGCGTCCATAAATTAGAATTGGTTTCAAGCATTTATCGCAGCAATGTATCATTGGATTAAGAACTTTCTCCCCAATAAGGTTGACCCGATGGTCCCATCTTAAACGAAGCATTGGTTCTGGTGGACCTCTGTTGATTGTCGTAAATGTTGGTGCTTCCAATTGCGATATATCGGCCTCTAAATCAAATTGTTGCTCGGGAGGAGGTTGCTGTACTTGTTGTGGTTCATGTTGCTCAGGTTCTACACTGCTTGTTTCCATGGGCGTTTCTTCAATAGTTTGAGGAGTGTCCTCTTCGTCACTTTCTATTACCTACACAGATATGTATATAATAAAATACGGAACAACTGATTGTAAACTTCCGTCACAAAATCAACTTTGCAATTGTTATATCATTGTACCTTGACAGCTTTCTTGCCACGTCCCCGTGCACGTCCTCGAGGTCGACCTCGACCTCTACCGCGCGCTCGGCCCCTCAATCGCTTACTGCTATCCTCCTCCATTACTGCAATAAATAATATAATCTTACAAATTTAAAGTCATTGAATTAAACTCAAAGTGTTATTCCTCAGAGGTTAGCTTAATACTCAACAGTGAACAAACAGTAGATAAAATTATCGCAGTAGGCTCAATATATAATACGCATATATTAATTTATAATATGCATACAATTACTTACTATTATCAAGTATTTACAAAGAAAATTAATTTAATTCCAAATATTCACTCAGAACATTCCACTGCCGCGTACGGAGCGGACCAATAGACCAATAAATACCAATCTCCAATGAAATAATGTATGTGTGTGTTACTATTCCAGTGACACGAACGTGGTCGCGTTCATGAACACCGGTTACCATGGAAACATTTTTTTAAGCAGGTGTGTACCATTATATTAGAATTAGGCTCCAACAATTATTCATAATTTGCTGACGATAATCAATACTTATAAATAGATGTTTTATATTTATTAAAACAATATAGGTACTGCTGGTACTATTGTGCGGAAATCATTGTCTCAGAACTCAATGTCTCATAAGTATTTTCTCATTTTTGAAATATAAAATTTAACGTCACTGTGCCGATGCACACTGTGAAGATGCACACTGTGAACCACTGTGCTGATTCGCTGTTACATGTATACGCATGTTGGGTTGCACCAGGGGGTTGACACTCCAATGGGCTATAGTAAAACATAGAAATAGTGATATAGCCTACCCATAAGATGGCGCTGCTGCTCGTGCTACAGTCTAAAGCAGAGATGAGCAGGGAGATGCACAACGCTACGATTTTAGGCGATACCAAAAGCATGGCGCTAAATCGTAGCGGCGAGTCCAGGAGTAGGATTTTGTGATCCTCGTCTCCG
>JARQTI010000415.1:1442686-1458344 GCA_030142655.1 Trachelus tabidus | reverse complement strand
CACCAAACGACCACCAATCGATTAGGTATGATAAATAATTATAAAGTTAAAGTTGTTCGGCTAACTTCACGGAGGTTTCTTTTACGCGTAAGTGTTTTTTGGGGTTTTTATTTTAATAGTGTAGTACTTTCGAGTTTCTGGCCATTGGGTAATATCACACCTGCGTGAAGTTGGCTGGCCAACTTTTATTTTGTACACTTATTTTTATTCCAGTCGTTTGATAGTCGTTTGATAGTCTTGTAAAAACGTTTGATAGTCATTAGCACGGTCTTATTATTAGTAAATCTTATTAAAAAAGTTTACAATATAGTCTAATTCAACGGAAACACCGATCGAGGAATCGATTGTATCGTATCAATTGGGATCCTTCATTCGCATACGGTTTTTCTCATTTTTCTTGCAAACGATGGACTATCGAAGTTTTTATTAATTAATTCGCAATTATCAAACGATTTCGCATCGATTGAGCCCTGGAAAAGCTATAAGTTCATTCGTGAAAGCTTTTTCATGTGTGCCGGAGCACTATACGTGTGTTCGAAAATGAGCGGAGAGCGCAACGTTGTTTCTCTGTTTATTGCATGCATTTGAATGCGACACTAACATCTGAAAAAAAAACGATTGATTATCAAACGTTTTTAAAAGCCTATCAAACGTTTTTACAAGACTATCTAACACTATCAAACGATTGAAATAAATAAAAGCTTAAAAAAAATTAAAGTTGGCGGGCCAACTTCACGCAGGTTTATGGCGATCAGTGATAAAAATCTCTGTTAAATTAGCCGGACAACTACAACCGGCGAGCTTAAAACCTTTTGTAATCGTTTGATGGTCGTTTGACGATGATTGAAAGTCTAATTAAAACTTTGATACTCGATAATTACTTCAGAAAATCGATTTTAAATTTAGGTGTGAAGTTAGCCGGATATTTTTTTAATTTCATTTCTTTGGGTCGAAAGGGTGCTTAATCATTGGCTTAGTTTCCACCGTGCAGAATTTAAACAGAGTTAACCAATCACGTATAGGAGTAATCACGTATAGGAAAATAAAATGTTAAGTTCAAAAGAAAACAAGCATAACGATTGGCTAACAGCTCTTCACTTTTCGTATTTTCACTACATTTGAATTACACAATCGACCCCGTGATCTCTATTTACCTATACGCAATAGAGTGAGACACTGTCACGTTCGCAATACTGGCAGTAAATTCGAGACGTACCTTGAAAGCTGTCGACTTGTATCTCTGCTTACATAGGAAGTAGTAATATCAATTAGCTTTGTATTGTCATTACAATTTTACTATTTTTGCTATTAATTACGATACTATCATAATCGTAAGAGTTATAACGAAAGTAATAAAATTTGTAAACCTTGTTCGTAATAACTACCGCTGTAAAATATTTGTATGGGGTATAATATATAAAATATTGTGTATAGGAAAATAATGAAGTCACGAAAACTAGGAATAGGAATATTGTTTGTGTTTACGTATTTTCACAACCTGATTTTTATTATTTACAAGAAGCAAAAATAATGAAATTGTAATGTCAACACATATTTGCATGATTATTATTATAATAATAATCAAAATCAGAAATAAAATTCATGAAAAAACAACTTCCCGAGCACAGAGCTCTTGGCTTACCAAGCTGATAAGCTACCGCTTCGGTCACCGGACCACTTTCCAGTGAAGTACAACTTTTGTTATATAAATTCCTATAAAAATATTAAGGTCCTTTTTCTCAGAATTGGGTGCCCATTGATCGTAGAACTTGAGCATGGTATGAGGTTTCGGCACTACTATAACTACACGAAGTCTCATTCCGAACTTCATTTCCCCCTGTACAGTTATATTTTAAAATAATATGACGCATAAATTAAATATACACATATTTAACATAAAAATATATAATAATATCTTCATATCAAAATACATGTATACATAATAGTTGCAAACCCGTGTTGCCGCGCTACATGGGATACATGAAAAATTAAACGAAAATAATCTCCAAATATGGAATATTGCGATTACCAGACCATATTTTATGAAAATATATTTTTATAACAAAATAATATGTACGATAACAGTAAAAGTATATTCATCTCAAATTTTTAAAGTAGTTGTGCTTTTTTCCGGTCAAGTGGCGCCATTATTCCATGCGATTCGCATTACATTTGATAGATGGCACTACGCTAAAAACCTAAGTCACTAGCAGCCAACTTCAGTTCGGGGTCGTATACTGTAGTTTACCCCTTTCTCATCATCCAGATACTACATTTGCTTAAGAGTGAGGTTATAAACGTATTGTGTTTGACGGTATAATTCGTAGAAATTTAGTTGACATTATATTATAGAAGTGTTACGTGATACGGACTTAAAAAAGACAAACCAGTGTTGTTTACTTGACTCAAATAAAACAGTTTACAGTGATCAATTTAGTAAGTAAAGTAACTATACATATAATGGCTGTGAAGAAGCCGAATAAACGCGCACGTGTTGTGCCTCACGAAATTAGAAAATTTAAAGTACAACAGAAAGATGAACCTGTCACACAGACGAAGAATCGAAAGACTTTGGTTGTTGCTCAGGAAATTAAGTTTGCTAAATTACTTGCTGGTAATGATAAGAAGGTGAGGGATAAAGTCCTAAAAAACCTAAAAAAGTGGTTGGTGGTTCGCTCCAAAAGTTCATTTGGTAATCATTTATTCTACAATTTTGTCTATTATTACAAAATCTAAAAATTATAAATTAAATGGATCTTGCTATGTACTTATTTATTTTATTTAGCATTTACGGAAGAAGATTTCATGAGATTATGGAAAGGTTTGTTTTACTGTATGTGGATGTCTGATAAGCCTTTGATTCAAGAAGAACTGGCTGAATCACTTAGCAAAATTGTACATTGTTTTGATTACATGGAAACTGCACTATTGTATACTAAATGTGCATTGAAAACTTTGTCTATCGAATGGTTTGGAATTGATCAGTATAGGGTTGATAAATTTGAAATGGTAATTCTATATTATGATCCATATTTCTCATTTTTAACTATTTCTATGAAATCTTTGTTTCATGTGTATTATTCAATTTTCAGTTGGTGAGGAGGATCATCAGGCAAACGTTTGAAATGTGTAAAAAAAGGTCATGGAGTAGAGATTGGGTTGATTGTGTTGAACAAATACTAGAAAGCTTATTGATAGATGCAAAAACTCCATTAGGTTTTACTTTACATCTGACAGAATTGTACATGGAAGAATTAGCTAAGGTATATTTTTATGTTACTTATAAAACTTTTTGTGCTCTGCTGTACTAGATAGTGTCATTCAAAAACTGAATGACTAAGCATTGAGACAATTTTTTTTTATTCCACGTGTAATTGAGGTTTTCTTACTTTATGGGGAGACAGGTCAGCTGTGGTCGTATATTACCTGAAGTTGTTACGGAATTAGTACGACCCTTTGCAGTGCAATTAGCAGCAACAAATGATGAAAGACAAATTAGTCATATTGTGAGGCATATTTTTCGATACTTACTGTTTCAATCAGATGTTGGTATGGAATATTTAGAAAAATTTCAAGCTTGGAAAGAGGTGAGTAGAGAGATTTAATAAGAATTTTTTGTTTATGGAACATATTTTATGTTTATTAAAACTACAACAATCATCTTGGACTAATGATATATTGAAAATGTTGGAATTACTGAGTTAATAAAATTTGTATAATAAACAGGCTGGCTTTCCTGGTGGGAATATTGATTCTATGCAAAAATTTGAAATATCAACCGAGGAAGTAAATGAAGATACTAATAGTGACGTTGAAAATGATAACAATGATGAAGATCAAGCCGAAATTATTAAACCATTAGATCCTAGAGCTGGACGAGTAGATGTAGAATTACCACAAATACCTTTTGATGCTCGTGCGATTGCAAACACAATCGTGCAGTATAGATTTCATCCCTCATCAACGACGAAAACCCGTAAACAAATACTTCGACTCACAAGACAGTATGTATATATCTTATGTAAAATACTCTATTGTGGTACAAAATAACGTAATCAATGTTATCTATCAATGAAGTATGCTGCTTTTTTTAAGGCAGATGTTATTCTTACATATATAATGAAATTTATTCTAAATAGTACTATCACTTAAAAATCTTTTTATCAACAGATTTAATGAACTCGCTAATGGAAAAATGCCGTTAGGCCTTAAAAAAGTCAAACTACCACAATCACCAAAAGCTGAAATAGATCCAAATTTAGCTGCTACACGTTTAATACAATTTGAGAGAGAACTATATTCAGATACTATTAAGGGAAAACGTAAGAAAAAACGTAATGTTGAATTTTCAGAGAAGAATCTGGAGGATAATACAGATTCCCATGATGATAATGTTGAATTAAGTAGTGAAACCGAAAGTGATGATAATTTTGGTACCATTACTGAGGACATACCTAAAAAAAAGAAAAAAGTTGAAAGTGCTAAGCAAAAGAGTAGAAAGCCTATTGGCCAGAATGGTGAAGAGTTCAGTGTCCTCAAAACTGAAGATGTAAAACAGAAAAATCATAAACGGTTAAATAAAAAGGAAAGACAAATGAATAAGCAAGGAATTTATGCGAAGGAAGAAAATGTTTTACACGTTGAACAACGATATGTTGATAAAGAATCGAAAGCAAAAAAGAATAACTCTAATATTATGCAAACAGATGGAGGATTTTCCATTGAAATTGAAGATGGTATGGATGACTTTAGTAACTTTGTAACTTCATTAACACCAGTTAAAGCAAAAAAGACGAAGAAAGAGAACTCTCCCAGTAACTGGATCATCGTTGAAACTGATGATCCACCGACGCCAACAGCACAGTTAAGATCCAACATCACTGAAGTTAACAAAAATTATATGAGCGCTACTGAATCCTCAACCATATTACCCTCTACCAGTAATACTGAAGTAAAAGAAGTATTAAAGCCGTTTCCGAGGTCGCATAAACTGAGTCCCCAGAAAGTAGTGAGTTGTATTTTCATTTCAAACTGTAAATTTCTATTTCATTAAGTATTATTACATATATTTTTTTTGCAAATTAGAAGTAGAAGTGTTTTTCAGTAATTGTAAATACAAACAAATATAAATATACAAGTAATTGTATATTTCCTTAATGACGATTTCAGTAAAACATAATAATTTTTTTATACAATTGAACTTCGATAAGTTGAATCTCAAGGGGAAACGAACTATGGCTTTTAGTTATCTGAGTTTTGGTCTATCAGGGTGTTCAAGTTGTAGAAGTAAAGCGTTAGAAAATTTGATAATTTATAGTTCTGTAGATATTTTGTACTTATAGAAGTTCGTTATCGAAGTCCCACTGCACAAAAAAAAATGTTCCCTTATAATAGATTCATTATTAATACTGTTACAGATTGAATTGAATTGGACACCTGAAAATGGAGTATCATCAAGTCCCAAAAAACGGGTGAAAATAGTGCTTCAGCGAAATACAGCCCAACATACTTCTGAATATATGAAACAACTCCAACAAAGTCCAGCCATTCCTTACGATGCGAATCGCAAACCTCCAGCCGGTGTACTAAAGCCGAGTCCTTTGCCCAGTCCTGTTAATCCATTTTACAAAAGAAAGATTTGTTAAGGTAATAATTACGTTTAAACACATAAAAATGGAATTAATTATAAATTGATTGAATAAAAAGCTTGAGATCTTGTTTAAACGTACGTATATTTCGAATTAAAAAATGTCATCAATAAATCTGTATAGATTTATATCCTCCGATACAATATTTGATTTTGAACTTGAATATTCATTCTCTTGTTATGATACGAACAGAGTCTATAGACAATCAATACAGCATTCAGAATTTTTGGAGTAGTATATTATGAAATGCATGACGTATGTAAATATTTAAGACATTATTGGTAAACGACTTAACGAATTCGAAAACAGAACATTAGAGCTTTTGCTGATAGTCTAAATAATTCCAGTTTTTTTTTCTTTTTTCATTCACTGGTTACAACTGTTAGATTACCTATTTGTAGCTGAAATAAGATTGCATATGCTATACAAATGATTACTTTAATTCTATCATTTTGGATCAAATTGTTGTACAAGTTTAAAGTAGTTTCTATTTTGCAAAGTTTAAGTGAAACTTCGATATAAAACGGTTGGGAATAGAATAAATACAAATCGTTCGTATGTTTATTACTAATTCTTTAAATGACTTCAGTCTTAAACACTTTAGAAAATCATGACTATCGTTGCCTCAGTGGTCCAGGCTGAAACACTGGACTTGATTCTTTCTAAATATCCGTATACAACGATACAAAATAAACTTTGTTCATAGTTGGTTTGTACCAGGAATGGGTAAATTCACCAGAAATTAAACATTTACAGTTGTAAACAGGATAAACGATATTTTACATGTTTGACTTTATCTCGTTGAATATGCGATTTAGATAGAAAGACAAATTCAGAATATTTCAAACATGTTGTTGGAAATGTATGGTTATTCTGTTTGAAAATTTAACATTTCATTTGTACACATATTTCATTATGTCAGTACAAATGTGTTAATGTAGACGAATAAGATGCAGAATTATTTGTGGTGATCTCACATTTTCTAGAAAAATTGATGAACATACTTGATTTTTTACCTATCAATGCACATTCAGTATTAATATAACATTCATGTAATTAAATGTAAGAAATAATTTTGTTCTGCATATCGATATTTAAAATAACTACTATTATCGACGTTTAAAACGTTTCACAGTTATCATATTTCTGATACCAACATCAATGGTCACTTATTTAGTAAATTTCAATGCAATACTTAGTGGAATCAATAAACAAAGTTTACCATATAAACTTCCAAGCACAGTAGATGTGTCATTACATATATCATTTTCTAAGTAAGATATACCATAGGTGACATAAGTCAAGCATATGGAATTTTTCTAACTTATGTCACCAATTGTACAATATCATATTATTAAGTCTAAACTTATTTTCATATTACACACACCGTTCTTAATTAAATAATCTGAATAACACAGATAGTGTTTTAATTCAGAATTTTTGTTTTGGCACATGAATTCACTTTATCTTTTTCTAATGAATATTCTATTTCTACAGAAAAATAGATCTTTTCTATTATATCTATGACTTAGAAATGAAGAAGAACATGGTTTCTTCTTTGTTCCTTATGATAACTGTTCTCTTAATAATTTTCTAATTTATACAATATCAATACATTAAACGAATACATTTAAAATATTATATCTACATTCACTTACAAGAATGCCCGTTTGAATATAAGTGTTTTGTAATGTACTGTATGGAGCTCGTACAGGGTGTTTCATGAACAAGTTTCAAATTGTATCATGGAAGATTCTAATGTTATTAAGGAAATACTAGTAAGGACCTTATGGGACTACATATGTCTGACAGCTATTGGGTACAGTAAGTAGGGGAGATATACTGGAATCAGTATAAAGTTCTAGAAGAGGTTGATGTGCTATACATTTTGTATCCATTACAGTATCCCATCAGTGCAAGTGAAGGACTACTATTAAAAAGGTTTATCGGTATGGAACTATTGTAGCCTTCGTACTCACACCTATAAAGCCATTCGATTAACCTTGAATACAATTTTAGCTGTTTCTGCATATAGATTATTGAAATTAATAAAGAGCCTCTGATTGGCACGTAATATGTCATCTTTTTTTTTTTAATTTTGACATAATTTGCATCATATAATAAATCAAAGAATACAGTAAATCATGAGTGCAGTAATTTTATGCTCTTGAAAACATTATATTTCAAAATCCAAGATAAATATCAAAGACACACGTTCATACTATTGAACAGTTTCGATTTTTAACTCCTTTATAGTTGCTCATGCGATTCATATGTATGTACATATGATTATTAAGAAACTCAATGGTTTATAAGCTAATTAAAATCATCTCGCTATTTTTGAAAAATTTTCTTTTTACGAAAATTAATTCACTAATTTAAACCACGATCATATCGTGCATGAAAATATATTAATTACACTATACTTCATATTTATCGACATCGTAATCAGTCCTAGCAACAAATCACTAAGTTTGCTGTTACTCAAAATTCTTTATAGATTTTAATACGTTGAAATTTCATGGAAGTATACAGAGGAATACTCCAATTACAATTATAGTCGAAGCACTTTGTCAGCATATAATGCCATTTTCCTTTATAAATGAATAAATATCTTGTAGTTACTTGTATATAAAAATTTTGAGTCCTCTCAATTCACGTCAAATAACTTTTTTATGTTGAAAAATTATGCCAAGAATAAAATTCTAATTTCAATATTAATTTTTTCCACCGGCTCGATGTTAAAGACAATTAAGAAAAAGTAATAGCAGCAACTAATGGATAAGATCCATTTTTGTGAATTATAAAATATTTATATACTTACATCGATATCACAGTGATGTACATAGAATAAGAGTCGCAAAAAGTATACTGTTCTAAAATATTAGCGAAGTTTAGTTCTGAGGGAATAACTTCTCCAGCGCCAATACCATCCCATTTCGAGTTGGTTGAATCCCGTACTTAGTAAGGATAGACCAATAAATAAAATCGAATGAACCAATGCCCATAATTGAAAGATCGGTGATATAAGAAGTAATAACACAGTGGCTCCTGTGAAATAAGTATAAAACATGTAAAATTTCAATTCAATCTTACTTATTAACCCTTTGGCGACTTGCTCGTTCCTACTGTGATACGAATAACCAATAGTACAGTAAATACCATACAGGTACTGGGCCATGCCGTGTTAATCGTATTTTTTCTAGGAAACTTACTCGTACTCAAGAGAAATCAAAACGTACACTCTTTGCAATATGATTACATTGCGATCCTTAAGTGGATGCTTAATATTTATAACTTGTAATTAATACAGTCTCCATAGGGTTAATCATGTATAATTTATACTGCAAGTATGATTTCTTTCTTTTGATTTGTAATATCTCCATGACGAGACATTATAGAGTTTCACAAATGTTTATTATCATATTCTAAACTATTTAATATGTATTTTTAAAAGAGAATGCTTCGTTTCTTCACATTTGTCTCTTATGCGTGTAGACAATGTATGAAAAATCAAATTTTTATTGAAAATAATAAATATCTAATTCGAATATTTTATAATTAATTACCTGTCAAGAAACTCCAGAATCCAAATGCAGCTCTCAATGGTAGCATTGATGCCATTGGCCAGTTGCCTTCGGAAAATGCTTTTTTCTTAGTAAAAGACTTCAGTGTTTCCTCCTTGTACGACCATCGTTTCTCTAGCCAACTTCTCAGCAACATATCGTCTTTCGGTACGTCCATAGATGAAATTCGTTTTATATGAAAATATACCTCTTTCGGTAGCTTTCCTGTGATCAAATCAATTTCTGACTGCGGTACATAGTCAGGGTATGCTATTGTCAAATCGTAAACGGCATCGAGGTAGTTTGCATGTTGAAGATGCTGAACCAAGTAACTAAATCCAGTTGTCTTAGGGTGAAGCGTATAAGAATATTGTGGCAATCCATTTTGTAAAGCATACTTATCCGACTTTTCTTTGCTAGTCGGAGTCAAGTCTGTACCTTCCGGAAATATCAGTAATTGCGTACGTCTACGTATGGCCACTAAATAGTCCAAAGTACGCGACAGGCGCCCTTGATCCTCTTCCCAGCGTCGAGTTATGTAAAGGAAGCCATTCATTTGCATCATCCATCCTGTTAAGGGTAACTTATTAGAACTTATTGTTAGTGCCTTAGTAGATTGAAATTCAATTTAATTTAATTGACGTTAATTTCTGATAGTTAACGTTTTGAAATTAATTTATAAGACACGTGCTCCAATTTGTGATAGCACATATCTGAAGAAACAGCACTAAAATTATAGAAATAGTAGGTTGTACCTTTTTTTTAATATTACCTGGCCCGGGGATGTGACGAATGGGATCTTTCAGGATAAATTTCAATTTATGAGCTGCAATACTCGGCATGCATGCTTGGTACATTGCGGCCCATAAGAAATTCCAATCGACTCTCGTACGATGATTCATTACGAGGATTGCCGATTCATATGGTGATATATGATCTCCGGAGACTATAATTTTAACACCAAACATTTCTAGGAGTGCCTACAATATTTGAACAAGTGACATTTTATAAAATTTTCTTTTAATGCGAAAAAAAATCTTTTACACTTTTTTATTAGTGGGGTAAGAAGAGGTATATTATAGCAACTGATATATTTCGAGATTCATAATGTAAAAGATTTTGTTAATTTTAAAGTGATCTCACGACTCGATCCATTCTATAAAAGTTACTTACCGTAGGATAAAGTTCCCAGCATGAAAATAACAAGTCTCCGCATTTTCGAAACCTCGGCGGACTTAGTAATAATAGAGGTAAGAGTGGGCAAGCAATGAAGAGAAATCCTGCAACTATACTGCCATACCATAAAGCGCAGTATAATACTCCACGTAACAGATCACGCATCACAATTCTCGTGGGTATGCTTGAAAATATTTTTTTTAAATGCATTAATTGTATGGCAAAGATATTTCGTAAGCAGCTTTTTACAATAATTCTCATTACTTGTTTAATGAATCTCTATAGATTTTCTAGAAGCTAATAAAGTATTTAAATCGTAGACTCTTATAAATTGATAAATTATATGATGTCGATCTTAGAGCGCTTAGCAAAGTTAATATATCATTTGAATCGTGTATATCTTCCGTATTGTGATATAAAAAAAAAACGCATATGACAATATATTTCTGTAAATATTGACGCAGATAATTGTTATTTTATATTTAGTTTATGTATTTATTATTTATGATACTTTTTGGCAATCTGTGTACAAGATTATCCAATTAGATTATTTCCATTTTTAAATTTCTTACTGGATTTCATTATTCTTTGTGACAACCATCTTTCATGCTTTCATATCAATAATTACAAATCAGTCCATCAAAGTTATTGTGTTTTAGTAAACTATAAGGTTTACTTTTACTGATAAATATTTTACCTGATTCCTGCGATTGAATTGTAAATATTAGAAGTGTTTCAAACAAATTTTTTCAGTCACTGAGCCATTAAAATATACATATTTACACAAATGTGGTATTAATTCCACTGCACAATGATTAGAGCTTATTGAAATTGGCCTCTTTTACACTGGTAGCACTTTTCCCAAACAGTGGAAGTTGACAACTAGCTCATAAGGTGAAGTCTTGTTCTGGCTTCCCTCTAGATTTACCAAAGGGGCTTCCCTAAGTACACACCCCTGCCACGTTCGCTCCATTCTCACCCTCACCCTCACCCTCATCTATTCCAACATTATACCAGTGGCTTCTGGGATGCTGTGTTGGACCATTATTGATCTGTGCCACACACGGCGAACGTGAATGCTTTCTCAATGTAACGAAGACCTCAACGGATATTGAAGTTCTAGAATATGTATATTTCTCTTAAAGTACTCTTAAATATCTAATATCACATTCCCAATTGGTATGTGTACGCCATTTATTGACAAGGAATAAATTTTCTATAAACATTAAGAGGCATAACATGTATATTAAACTTGTAATCTGTCTCCCAAGTTTCTCTACTCGAAATTATTCTTTTACTTTGAAAAAATTACATAATTATTCTTACATAATAAATGAACTGCAATGAAACCTACCAAAGAGTACGCGGCTACGTATAGCAGATTGATTTTAACAAACAAATTAAAACATGCTTTGATTTCAAGTGATATATAAAAAAAGCTATGGTAAATTGTTAGGCAACATATTTTGGTCTAATAGTTAAAAGGGATACTATGAAATTCCAAGTAATAAAAGTATACAATCGATTATAGTCCCAATATCATCAGTGTATATTACGTTAGATTATACAAAAGAACATTATTCGTCAAATACTATAAAATAGTGCAGTTATCATGCACCACTTGCACAACGCGATAACACGCCTGTGACGGTCAAGAAATGTAAAAGGTGATAAATCATCGTTATGAACGATATTTTGAATATTGCGTCATAAGTATATCAGCTTCGTCTTGTTTTCGTCGATCTTCCTCGTTGGTAGCAGGAAGTTCGAGAACTTTAGTCAACCATGGGAATGCGTCTTGGTATCGGTTCAATTTTATATACGTCTTGGCAAGAAACAGCCTATTATCTATATTTGGTTCTGTTCCCAACTTTTCAGATTGTTCAAAATCGGATAATGCATCTTCGTACGTAGCACTAGGTGGGTCAGAAAACAATGTCGCTGCGATCTGTTTAGAGTAAAATAAGGTTTACGTGTACCCAGTATAACCAATAGTTATTTAAATTGACCCATATGTGTCAATTATCAAATAGCACATGATAAATCTTTCGTACCTTTCTTTCCACCCAACTCAAAGCAGACACTTCATATTTAAATCTGCCAAGCAAGTAATACAGTACTGGGTCCTCTGGACTAAGTTCCAAAGCTTTTGTAACATATTCTTTAAAACGATGACCATTTGCAATTTTTTCTTTGACAGATAAAAAATCACCATGTAGGCCTACAAGGATTGCATACCATTTGTATAAATTTGCATTAGGCGTGGAAATAATTTTTTCACACACTTTAAGACCTGTGGTAATAAGATGTATCAAATTTTAAATAACATATCACGATAAAGATAAGATACTATGTAAGAATAGTTATTTATATTTGTGCTATTTTAACAGAGCGTAATATTTACAATAGATTCCAAAGGAATGATTATGAAATACCATGGACCTACCTTCCAGAATATAGGTTTTTTTAGTATCCATATCAGTAGCATCACTACAACAATTATAACAAGCTTTGGTCAGCCTCCATATAACTTCTATGTTGTTTGGGTGAAGATTTGCTAAGTTTTGCAATACAGTATGAACATCTTTTGGAGGTGCTTTCATCTCCATCTGCTTGTCCAACGAAACAAGCATTGAATCCACTTCTTTTACTCCTTCTGAGGTCCTGCATTACTAAACATATACTTTCATCCTTTATCGTTTAACAATTTATGATGGAGAAAAATATAACAAAATCAAAATGATTATGATAAATAATTAAAAGATACTATTCTTATACATCTGTTAAAAAGAAATTTGCATATTATAAAGGTTTATTCCAATGTCAATTTTATATGTCATATAATTTAAAATATAGTCTGCCAGCATAAAAGTAATAGATTTACAAACCCATTGTCATTATCTCCTGCGCCTATTTCGCTGTCAGAGAAGTCATAGAATTCATCGTCATCAAAATCTGTTCCTGCTGTAGAGAAGGCATCAACATCAGTATCATTATCAGTGGCTGTATATGTGCTACCATTAGCTGGGAGTCGTTTTTGTAATACTGCCCTTTTTTTCCTATTCCGTTGCTGATTTTGTTGTAACCTGATATATAATAAATTGAATCATAATACCTCTTGGCTAAGATAATATATAAAACACAAAGAGCAAACAAAATTGTAACACAGATAGCAATGAGTATCATATTGTAGAAGTGAGAAATCGAATATAGCAATGTTTCATAAGAAATTATTTCTTTAATTAATTATCCAAGATTGTTGTATTTCAAACAAGAAAGGAAATAGACATATTAGTATTACTTACCTTAGGGACTCTAATTCCGTTTGAAGTTCTAGAATCCTTTGATTCATATTCTCTAAATTACTTTGCATCATCATACTCTGTCTTTTCTCTAAAACTTTTTGATAGATAAATAAACCTGCTGCACCTATTACGCCCATGGCTGCGCCAATAGCTGCTGCTATTATTACAGTATTTTGTGCTTCACTCATGTTTTTACAACGCTACAAAAAACCGAATATACTTACATCTTCAAGAAATTGAGCATGTAAATTACATCAAAATTAATATATCACACAAGCAAATATTATGTCAGAACATAATATAATGCAAAATACAATTCTACATATAGTAAAATATATTCTATTCTCTTTCTCATAAGGATTCTTGTAATGAAACTATAATATTTACACTGAAAGACTATGATTTATTTTATTTATTATCTACTGCTATCAAGTTCAACGAAAAATAAAATTACATACAGTACTTTTTCTTTTGCGGCACTTAAAAATACTTAGAACGCCAATACCACGAGTAACGGTTATTCAAATAAAGCGAACACAGCACATAAAATTCTCTAATTTCAAGATGGACTTTAAAAGGGATATTTGTACTAGACTTACTCACAAGAAACCTTTTGAGCTGGAAGTAAAAATAAATGGTAACTAAAACAGATATGCAAATCGTGTTAAATCAAGGAAATGCCAAAACCAGATATCTATGCCAAGCATCATAAACTTTCGGTGAACTTTAGACTTAATGCTCTAGCTCATGGAACGATTATAACATTATTCAAGGTGACACGGATTATGATAAGGAAAAAATTAAGTCAAATACCTGGATAAAATATGCGGCTCGAGTTAATAAGATTTTTAAAACTTCGAAAGTCCGATTGTCGGCGACAGACTGATAGGTCTCTCACACCTTCTTTCTCGGCCGTACATTTACGTTAGTATTTGCCCTCGTTTCTAACGTTAATCATCTTTGCCATGAACACTAATCGCTTAGAAAATGTTAGTCCCGTTGGAACACTACAACCTATACGAGACCAAATAACAACTTAGTTGTATGAAAGGTAAAACCACATGTTGCCGGAGACCACGGGGCAAACAAATTTTCTCTCAATCCTAACCTTCGTTCCTACCGCTTCATACGATTCAATTGTTTTTGAGGCGCTGTATGTTAACCTCCATGATGTTAACGTAGATAGCACATCCTCTAAATATTTGGCTCACTCCGATCAGTAGGTTTATAAAAATATTTTTTTCCTTACGTTTCAGTGATATTTCTCATTTAGAATTTCATCCATAGGCTATATTTAATTTTTTTTAAACAAATATCAATAAATTCAAACATTTCTTTTTCAACAAGTAAAATCAAAGTTTTTGAAAAAGTAAATATCAAGAGACTCGGTCGAGTCTCGCGCCAAGTACAGGCAACTTGCCGTACAGGGCACGGCCCGCCGAGACTCTACTCGAAGCATCTCTTGTACCTGTGTTTCGATTCAAATATTTTATGAACGGCTGTATGTGAGAAAAATGTATTGATACATTCACTATATGAATCAAGGGTTCTGAATTAACTGCCACCAAATTCAATACGATTAGTATATGGCATCAGGACGTATTCACATGGCGAGCGAGATGATTTTATTTCAGGTCCGTCGTCGTCGTCATCGTCTTCACACGTCCATTTACTTTTTTTACACGACAGATGGCGCTGCCTGCTTTCCCTTCTTTACCTATTTATACTTTGGATGGTGTTGGTAATTTATGAATACACAACAATCAAACACACTTTATACGTGAAGCTACCGTTCAAACTGAATTTCCAGATAGTATAAGGTTGCTTTCACAACATTATAGAATTATTATGTTTTTAATATCATTCATGTGGAGCGCGCGTGTTGAGTGTACGTATGTTTGTGCTTCGATATAGTTTCTCGTATTTTAGGTGACAGTTTTTAGAGATATAGGATGTCCAGGTG